>PVKZ01001367.1:336730-410933 GCA_004027375.1 Macroglossus sobrinus
TTTTTTTTTTTTTTTTTTTTTTTTTTTTTTTTTTTTTTTTTTTTTTTTTTTTTTTTTTTTTTTTTTTTTTTTTTTTTTTTTTTTTTTTTTTTTTTTTTTTTTTTTTTTGCAGGGCCTGGTTAGGAGGTCTGGCTTCTTTGGCTCCGTGTGTTCTTAAGATTTATCCACTTGATAATATCAAGAGTTTACTCCTTTCCAAGGCTGAGTACTACCCCATTGCATGGCTGTGCCACCATTTGTTTCTCCATTGTCCTGTTGATGGATATTTGGGTTGTTTCTCCAGTTCGGGCCACTACGAATGAAGCTGCCGTAGCATTCATATAGAAGTCTTCGTGGAACATGTTTTCACATCTCTTATAAACATATCTAGGAGTAGAATGATAAGGGCACAATGTAATGTTTTTAAAAAGCATATTAAGTATTATCCTCGCTCCCCTGCTTAACCAATCCAGTGATTTCCTGTTTCCCTTGGAATAAAATCTGAACTCTTCACAATGGTCTCTGAAGCCATACCTCAGATCTTGTCTTCTACTAGTCTCCCCTTGTCATTACTTTCCAGCCACACCCGTCTCCATTATGTCCCTCGAGCGCAGCAAGTTTGCTTTGACTTTAGAGCCTTTTCAGTTACAAGCCCCTTTCTGGAATGTTCTTCCTAGATCTTGGCATGGCTGTTCCTGATCATCGCTGAGGTCTCAGTTCACAAGTCACCTCTGCGGGTCTTAGACATTTTAATAAAGTCTTTCCATCAGACCCCAACCTATTATCCTGGTTTATTTTATTTTCACCTTCTGACATTATGTTCTGTATTTGTTTGTTCATATGTTTATTATTTGTCTCTCCCATTCCCATACAAATCTCAGCACTCTGAGACAAGGGACTATGCCTATCTTATTCATGGCTTGTTCATCAGTGTTTAGAATGGAGGGTGTTCAGTAAATATGGTTAGAAAGAATGAAAGACTGGGGACATCAAGGTACAAATTGATGAGTGAACTGGACCGTGGAGATAGTTCCAGGATCAGGACCACAACCCCCGTATCCTGGCACTCAGCCCAGTCCTCTCTCCTCTACTGCAAGCCATTCGCAGAGCTTTCCAGACTGACAACAAAACTTAAGTACAGCGTTCTTAGCTGTGGTGCTGTTTTTAAGGGCAAAGGACTGGAAACAATGCAAATGTCCATCAGTAGGGAATTGGTTAAATAAATTACATGTAGTTCTACAAAGGAAAACTGTAGCCACCGAAGACATTGAAGAAGCTTACTGTGTACTGATAGAAAACATCTTCAAGATCTAAAAAAATAAAACCGAACAGTGTGCGTACATGTGTATCTAGCGGAGAAAGTGGGAAACGATATATTTGTTTATACGATACTTATACGTGCTGAAGCATCTCTGGAAGAATACATAAACACTAGTGTCACCTAGCAGGGGCGTCAGTGTCAGGAGGGTGGCTGGGGGTCAGGAGTAGGAAGGAGATTTTTCTCTATTGAATTTGGACTCTATTGGATTTCGAACCACATATGTCCCCCAGGTGATTTTTTTTACCTGTTTCCAGAATGAGTATTTTCAAAATAAAATGCAACTGCACTGAAAAAATGACACTGTAGACATTGACAGGGATCAGCTGCCTAAGAATGATTCAAATGAAGCTTTGAAAATGTTTCCTGGAAAAGAGCTAACTCTGACCTGATTTTTGGAGAATGGCTGGGAAGGGCATTCCAGAAGGAGGGGCCGGTGTTCAGAAAAGTATTCCAAGGGCCCCAGAACAGGGACAGCAAGACAGAAAGATTCTTGCCTCCCCTGCTTATCTCAAGGATGAGCCAGGTGACCGTGGCAGGCACTCCAAATCTATGGGAGAAACCCTTTAGGGTCCAGGAGTCCCAAGATAGACAAGGGTTCAAATCTCAGCTCTGCCACCTGCCAACTATGCAGCCTTGGGCATGATACCTCATCTTTCTGAGCCTCTGTTTTTTCATTAGTACAATGGGCATGAGATTCTGCAGATTTAATACCTAGCTGGGGAATTTGGAGCAAGTGGCCTAACAACTCTGTTGGTTAAGCCTCAGGTGCCTGATTATAAAATCTGGATAATAAAACATATACCTCCCCAAGTTGTTATGTGGATTCAACAACAGCCACCAAAATGCAGGGAAAGGGCTGAGAAATTGTAGCTATAATTATCACAAGAGAACCCAAGTGGGACTTAGGGTAGGAGAGAAAAGGACTGATCTGGGGATTTATCCAGCCACCAGGGAGTTACAGAATCAAGGTTGTGAATATTATTAATAGTAATAATTATCATTAGATAATTATTATATTAAAATATTATGTTAGAATAATAATTATTATTAGGAACATTTATTATTTAACATGTAGAAGCACTTTATTAAGTCTTTTTACATTATTGTCTCATTTAATCCTCACAAAGACCCAATGGGGAGTTTTAGGCTTATTTTATAGGCCAGAAAACTGAGACTCATAAAGTAAGCTGCCCAGGGCCACACAGGTATAAAGTGGCAAAATCAGGATTGAAACCCAGGACTGTCTGACTCCAGCGTCCATGTGCTTGCTTGTGAAGGGGAGAATGGCAGTTGTGTCGCAGCCCCTTGGTAAGTTCATGCTCCCCAGCTGGCTTGGACACAGTACCCTGCAAAGGCTTTGCTGCCTCTGAATTTGGGGGCAGGACACCATCTGTGTTCCTCATTGCCCTGCTTAGAACTTTCATGATGCCAGAATAAAGCCCAGTGATTTTCCATGACCTCTGACCTCATTAGAGGACCCAGTGTCACAGGTCTTCTCCCCAACTCTCCCATTTTCCTTTCTGAGCTCCAGTCGGTAGAAATGACTTTGAGTTCCTCCAAGAGGCCATATTCTCCTGGCTCGAGACCCCTGCAGGTGCTGTAACTCCTGCTAAAATGTATCCTGTTCTCTTTCTTCTGGTTAAATCTTCTTCAGTTCACAGCTCATCCACCCCCTCCTCCAGGAAGTCTCCTCTGACCACTGCCTAGATTTGAATAATTGGTCCCATAACCCTCATTTAACTCTGTGTCAGGCACCATGGGAAGCACTTTTCCTATGTTATCTAATTTAACACCCACAAAATCTCTATGGCAGTGAGCCTCTTCCGGTGGCACCTAGGAAGTTTCAAAACATTTTTTTTTTTTTTGCCCAGAAGTCACCTTCAGAAATTCTGATTCAATTGGCCTTGGATGCAGCCAGGGCATCAAGATTTTAAAAGCTCCCCGCTTGGACGTCGTTCCATAGTATAGCAGTTAGCACATCTGCTTTACACACAGAAGGTCCTGGGTTCACACCCCAGTGGAGCGATGGTCCATGGTCTATGGCCATGCCACCCTGAACAAGCCCGATGTCTGATCTCGGAAGCTAAGCAGGGTCAGGCCTGGTTAGTACTTGGATGAGAGACCACCTAGGAAGACAAGGTGCTGTAGGCATAGATAATAATAAAAAATAAAATAAAATAATAAAAAGCTCCCCCAGGCGATTCTTGTGCACAGCCAGGTGGAGACCCACTGGACCTGGTCTCTGAGATGGACGTGATCCTGACACTTTCACATCCATAGAGAAGTTAAGTGGCCTAGGGTCCTGCAGCTAGTGATTAGTGGAGCAAGGATTTGAACCCAGGAAGTCTGACTTCAGAGCTTTGTGGGGAAAAATCAATTGGCCTCAGTTAATTTCTCAAGCGATGGGGAGCTGTGATCAGTCTCTTCTGAGATAGACACTGAGGGTCCCTCAGGCATGAAATATTTTTAACCTAGAAAAGCCCGGATTCTTGCAGACATCCTCCAGTAACGTGAACACTGAGGAGATTGTTTGGGGGCCTGTGGACCCTTTCCCAGCTGAAATAGTGCCTGGAGTCCAGCTGTTCTGTCCCCTGAAGCCAGTGGGTTCAGACTGGCTCTGGGCAATAGGGTGGGACGGTGGGATGGGGGTGGGGGTTGGTTATGTCAGAGGCTGATGTTTGTAAAGATATTTCCATACATGGAGGAGGGGAAGAGGGTCAGGATTACCTCACTCAACCCAGCCTCTTCTTCCTGCTTCTTGCCTGGGAAGGAGCTAGAGAACAAACAAGTGTTAGAACTGGATGAGTTCACCCTCCTGCCTCTTCCCCTCCCTCACCGAGGAGAGTTCTGTGAAAACTGCAGAGCACGTCCAAACATACACATTAAACATTCTCCAGATGCTCTACGTGGCTTTGTGGGCGAACACGTTGGTACAGTGCTGGGGGAGGGAAACTCTTAAAATGAATGCTAAATATTCATGGCCTTTGTGCAGGCAATCTCACCTATAGAAATTTCCTCCTAGAAATACACCACAAGTAGGCAAAATTCTCCTGAAAATATCCTAGAACTTCCAAGGATGTTCATCGTAGCTTTGCTTGTAATCAGAAAGAACTGGAAACAACTGAAATGTCCATCCATAGGGGATTTAGCTGAAGTGGGATATATTCATACAAGAAGAGGGGAGCTGAGTGTTGACATGGAAAATATGTCCATGTTATATCGTTAAGCAGAAAAAAAAGAAAGTAGTAGAAATGTATGTCGGGTATAATCCAATATTTGTTCATAATTATGTTGACACATGAATAGAACCATTTGGAAGAATAATCTCACTTACCTGTGGCTATCTCCTCTAGCAGTGGAAGTGGGATTATGGTGGGAGGCTTTGTCACTGCTTCATATATAGGATGTTTGGATTTTATATACAAACGTGATGTAACTTTGTAACTAGAAAAAGACTAGGTTATGAAACAGCAAATACTATGTAAAAAATCACAGGGATCTATTTTAAAATGGTTAATTTGTTATATGAATTTTACTCCAATTAAAACAAGGGTGTTGTAACTCACACTACCCAGACAAAGGAAGTTGCCAGTAGATCTGAGAGCAAAATATCACATGCATGTTCCATAAATTTTACCTTAAAAAAAATTTTTTGTTTTGCTTTTCTTAAGCTATTTGTTCATTGTTTCAGTGTTGTTGTTGTTGTTTTTTCCCATGCCTTTCTTTCATTTGTAGTTGCTTACAAATGAGTCATTATCTTTACTTGCTATTATAAATTCTAAGAAAATCACATACCCATTATTCACATGAGTTAGTGTTTGCCAGATCATCATCTGACTTTCTAATCAATACAAAAGTTGCCGTGGAAGGAACCTCTGTCTTCTCTTTCCTCCAGGCCTGGTTTGACACCCAGGTTAGCCATCTTGCAAGAAGTTAAAATGGAAAAAAATGGTTGGAGTGAATTTTCAGAACACACTATCAAGAATCTTTGTAACTCCTTGAAATTTCAGCTTCTGGGCGGCACATCCTGGCAACTTTTGCAGTTACTATAATCAAAGTGGGGTCTCCAGGATGCTCCTTTGAGCAGTTGTCATTGACCTCCCTCTTTCCACTACATTTCTGACACACTGGCTTTTCAGGGGCACTCTTCTTGACTTCCTGGGACCACAGGTCCTGAACATAAGCCCTGATCCCAGAAAACTCACTGCAGGTTTTAAAGTAGTGATGTTAACTTATCATTCAGCCATATCTTTTTTTTTTTTAATTTAAGTATAGTTGGTATATAACCTTACATTGGTTATATTAGTTTCAGATGTACAATACAGTGATTCAACATTTTTATACCTTACCATATGATCATCCTACTAATTCTAATAATCATCCATCACTGTGCAAACTTCTCACAATATTATTGACTATATTCCTCTTCCCCTTTTCACCCATCCCCCAGCCCCTCCCTCAGCCTAGATATCTTGATGCCTGATCAGGAAGTGGTTCAGAGAATGGTTATGGACAGCAAAAGCCTTTTAGTATCAAAAGGTTCCTATGTCAAGGGCTGTTCATCCACAGATTACTGATTACATAAGGAAAAATGTATTTTTACATTAGAGAGAGAGCAAGCTACTACTGCCTTTACCAAGTGCTCTAACTCAGCATCACTAATAATGGAAGATGCAGTACACAGTTCACAGTGACACCTCTGAAGTTCTCTTGAATCTATTCAAACTTGGACGGCTAACTTCCACTTTACAGGATGTACAAGGAACAGAGGAACATGATAACAACCCGGGCACAAAGGACACAATCAGATAAAGCCAGAATGTGGAACATTCTATGAGATAACTGTCTTAGACTCTTTAAAATATCAATGTTATAAAGGAAAGAAAAAAAGCAGAGGAACTTGTATGGATTTTAAAAGACTGCAGATAAAATGCAAAATGGTACACCTGCTCTGGAAAATAAGCTGGCAGTTTTTTACAAAATTAAAAGAGCAATTTACCATATAGTCCTGAGAATTAAAAACAGGCCCACACAAAAACTTGTACAATTATGTTCTTAGCAGTTTTATAATGTCTTTCAGTGGCTGAGTGGTTGAACAAACTCTGATACTTCCATACAATGGAACTGTGGGGGTTCAGAACGAGTCACCTCAATACCCTGGCATGCAGATTATTTTGAACTGAAAACAATGAAAGCTCAGAAGGCTCAGGAAGAAACTTTAGTCTTTCCTCTTACTGCCTAAAAGAATTTAAGATAGAGGATCTCCTCCAGGAAGGGAGTTATCATCATAGGTAACTATAGTTTAATTGGGTATGACAGACAGGCAGGAACCTAGCAAAGCCCTTTTGATCAAAGTGCTCCTTGTGTCCCATTGTTTCAAGATGGCCCAGCAAACATTTATTTACTAAACATTAACTTTTTTCATCCCTTTGTAAATTCGCTTTACCCCCTTTGAAGTCCCAGACCCCTGCTTCCCCTTCCTTGGTTTAGAATGATATATATGCCTCATTTTCTCTTTACTGCCTTTGGAATTTTCATGCTTATGTGAATTCCCAGTGTGCATGTATTAAAACTTGATTTTCTCCTGTTAATCTGCAGTATGACATTTGAATTATTTAACCAGGCAGAGGAACTAAGGGGGTAAAGGGAAAATTTTCCCCTACTCAACAGAATAGTACTCAGCAAGAGAAAAGAATGAACTATTGATACATGCGAGAGCCTATAAGGACCCCAAGGACATTACATTTAGTAAAAAAAAAAAAAAAAAGTTGATTAAAAAAAAAATGCAGGGACTGGGCAGGTTGTTTCTCCCAGTGTCTCCTTGAACCAAGAGGTGCTGTTCCACAACCTTCGTCCTTGGTAATGACATCCTTTGGCTTACAGGCCAGAGGAGAGTTTGATGGGTGGTGGCCAAAACAGGCGTGGGTGAATCTGCCGTGCACAGGGGTAAGAGTGCTGAGACCTTCTATCCAGGGATACCCTGGGCCTTCCTAACAGGACAAGGCTAGAGGAAGCCAGTGTAGCGGAAACCAGCACACCACTAGAGGTAAGAGGACTTGATTCCAAGCCCACCTCTGCCTAGAACTCCACAATGGGACCTGAGCGAGTCTGCTCCGTTTGTTTCTCTACTGGTCGCTTTAAAAAGGAAACACTTGGATGAGACGCTTTCATATTCCTTTCCATTTCTGTGAATTTGTAATTCTATGGATGGGAATGCTGGTGGGTTCTGCCATTTGCTAATTGCGAGCTTTTAGGTGAAGATTAGCTATGAAAATTATTTCAACCAAGCTAACACTCTCTCAGAGGGGGGAACGGGGCTCCGGGGTGCTCTCCAAAATACAGAAGAGAGCAGCGCGTTTTTTAAGCACAGAATACCATGCCCATCCTGCAAAACCCCCAAAGACTAAGTATAACGAGAAAACCACCAAAATGAAATGGGATTAAACTGCAATGTATAAAACGCCTTTCAGATAACAACACACACAAAAGATAGATAAAAATGCACTTTCTTTTATACCAACAAGATTCAGTCTCCGTAGAGACTGTCAAAAATTGCCAATGCCGACTATATTTCAAGTCGTCATGGCGGGGTATTGGGAAAAGTTTTCAATTAGCAATAATCGCGCCTCGGATAAACCTCATTGGCTACGATACTGCCACTGCGCAAAGCTGGAGAACACGACCACGCACTCCGCTCTCCGGCAGATGACAACGGCCTTTACAGAAAGGGTGAGCGACTCCCAGCGAGTTCGTGGATCTGACGCGTTCCCTTTCGAGCAGTTAAACAGAAGGTCCGTACGCATGGGAAGCTTCTTGTTGTTGGATCATTTCGTGTCGAACACTCAAAATTTGGAAAGGAGATAACATTCGCTGAGGATGCTGGGGAATTTTATGCAAATCAACGTGACGTCACAGAGATGACAGGATTGACTTGAATTTTGAGAAACTGAGGTTCGGAAGGCAAAAAAAACGAGGGTGAACCGAGAAAGGACGAACAGCTAAAGGACGGGGTGCGTAAGCAGCAGACAGGAGCCAGAGGGACACATTCAGAGTTAAAATCTTAAAAGCAAATAAAGAAAAAATGCAGCGTGGACAAAATAGATCTAGGACAGGTATATAAGAAACCAACCATTTAGGTAGATTACAAAAATTGAAATCAAGTTCAAGAGCTACAGAGATATCTAACCCGATACATAAAAGAAGAAAACCTTAATGCCACGTGAGTATTCTTATTTCACCTGGAAAAAAATAGAAAAAGAAAAACTATTTTTTGAACTCGCATATTCAGTCTCCGTAGAGACTGTCAAAAATTGCCAATGCCGACTATATTTCAAGTCGTCACGGCGGGGTATTGGGAAAAGTTTTCAATTAGCAATAATCGCGCCTCGGATAAACCTCATTGGCTACGATACTGCCACTGCGCAAAGCTAACCATGATATCCCTTACTCATCATTCCCAATAAGCAAGGTTCCTATTTCAGAAAGGCGATCTTGAGTCTCATGGAAAAACCTTCAATTATTGTTTGATTGAAAATTATACTACCATATGAAGCTCTCTAGAAATGCGTAGGCTGTTTCCGAAGATTCTCCTGCTTGGTTTCACTTAACTAGGTTTTGGCGAAGCATGAAGCAAAGCATTATGGGAGGAAACATGCTAATAACAATTCAGAGAATGAATTGGGCAGTGAGAAATGGGTTATTTACTCCTTTAGCTCCGGATTCACACACAGTGTAACTATGCTCTCCAAAAGAGATTTTTTTTTTTAATTGTGGTAAAATATACCTCACAATTTACCAGTTGAACCTTTTTTAGGTGTATAGTTAAGTAGCATTAAGTATATAGACATCATCTGCAACCATCACTAGTATAGATCTCCAGAACTTTTTCAGCATCTCAAACTGAAACTCTATACCCATTAAACACTAACTCCATTTCCTCCCTCCCCTTGCTCTTGGCAACCTTTATTCTTTCTGTTTCTAAGAATTTGATTATTCTAAGCACCTCATATAAGCGAAACCATCAATATTTGACCTTTTGTGACTGGCTAGTTTCATAGTGTAATGTTTTAGGGTTCATCTATATTGTAGTCTATATATCAGAATTTCATTCCTTTTTATTACTAATAGTCAATTGCGTGGAATTTTACTATCTATTCATTCTTTGAAGGACATGCGTTACTTCCACCTTTTGACTATTGTAAATAATGCTTTATGAACATTGGCATACAAGTATCAGTTTGAATCCTTGTTTTCAGGGTTTTTTTGTGTGTATATACCTAGAAGTGGCTAATATGGTAATTCTATGTTTAAAACAAAAGAGTTTTCTGTGAGCATCCTAATTCAGAGGGGAGAGGCTGAAATAAAAAGGCTATTTCCACAGAAATGTCTATAGTTCATGAAGTTTGAAGTAACTAACTCATTGCTTGTTTTCTACCTGCAAGTGGAAAGTTGTTAAAACCCTATATCTGGATTTTTTTCCTCCCTGAACTATATTCTCCAAGTGTTTTTGGTTTTTGCTACTCATTAAGATGCTACTCATTAGTAGTCTCTAAGAAAGTGACATTGTCCCCAACATTTTATTATAAAAAATTTTAAACATGAAACATTCAAGGTATTGCTCAGTGAATATTCATGTAGTCATCATCTAGATGCAAAAATGAACATTTTTAAAAGGCTATTTGATGCTGATGTGTAGTTAATTTTTTTTCATAGCCATAAGTGCCAGGATAAGAAAAACCAGCAGGAAAAATAGAAAACACTAGCGATCCAATTAATTTAGATTATTTTACTTTGATACAAGACTTGGTAATTTCTGGTCAAGAGAAATAAAAAGACTTCTCAGTCCTTGAGATTGTACTGATTGAGTGGCTCAATATACCCTGTCAGTAGCTATCAAAGGAAAGTGTGTGTTTTATCAGTTGTCTTGGATGACTTGACCTTCCACAGACGACTTTCCAGCACTATGAGAAAAATGAAAAACTTGGTTAATTTCTCCCCTAAACATGAGATTCTTTGGCGTCTAAAAGCACGATAGTCATATATTCCTAGTCAGTCTCTATTAATAATGCTTATGCCACTTGGAGAACTGAAAAATAATATGAGTTTGAAATTTTTCATAATAAAATTTGTCTGAGGTCGGAGGGAATGTCACTGCTTGGGCATTTCCATAGGTTTTGATTAAATCCCCATGTGTGCAGAAAGCGCTCTGAATTACAATTTTTTGGACTTAGTAAAAGTTCCAAGTCTATATATTGGTCCTTTTTTCAGCCTCTGTGGACAAGTTAATGGAGGCACAAAAGGTTGTCATGTCAGGTGATTCTCCCAACTAAGTGACCTATCCTAGCTGTTGCTGGAGGTACTGCTCCCACACTACTAAACTGGGTTCTTTTACCAATATTTACCTCCATACATTCAATGAGAGGACCAGGAGTAAAACGCTAAATCCAGCTTCCATATTACTCCAGGCCTCAGTTCATTTTAAACTGAGGGAAGTGGTTCCTTAGGTCCCTGTTAGATGCCCTTTGATTATGTTCTCATTCACAAATTGATTGATGTCTTATTTGGTTGATGCGATAGAGCAGCGGTTCTCATAGGCTACACATTAGAGACAACTGGGAAGTTTGTAAACCGATTTGATGCCCACGCATCTTCCCAGACCAATTAAATCGATCTCTGGGAGTGAGACCCAGGCATTGTTTAATAAAAACACAAGATAGAGAATGAAATTGGAGAGGCCAAGTGGGTAACCACATTAATTCCTCTATATTAGATTCAGCTTGAGTTGTTCATTAATATGTAAAAACATCAACTTTTCAGGCCCTTGTGAATGTGCTTCTTGACAACCCACTCACTGCAAGGTGGGGAACTTGATTCTTTCACGGTAAGTCGAAAGGATCATAAACAATGAAGTTGAGGGTGAATCAAATCTAGACCCATTATTAAAGCATCTATCTTAAAAGAGAATGAATTCTTAAGTTATCGCTATTTGGATGCATAATTTTGCATTCAGGACGTTGGCGACAAGTTCTAAACACCTTTCTCAGAGAAGATAATAAATTGGCTTAGGTGAGAGCGGCAAACCGTGAACCGAGGTTCAAAACCTCTGACCAGGAAGAGCAGACAGGGAGGGGGCGCTACTGGAAAATATGAGACCCTCAATAGTGAAACGTAGAGAATTGTGGGACTTGTAGTTTCCCTTGCGTCATTAAGTTTTGTGAACTACATTTCCCAAAATGCAAATGTAGCCAGTTTGTTCCGCTGTCGGAAGTGAAGTAGTTCTTAAGCTATGAAAGGTAAGTGTGTTCTGTGCAGGTTGCAAGTGTCTAGAAGTTGTGGATTTCTTGTAAGGAATTTCTTCCATTTCTCCTCTTTGCCCTTTGGTGGGACCTGGGAGAGAGTAGCTGTTCTAATAGAGCGGGTTTCCCCCAGCCCTCTGGTCTCAGGAACCCGGACTCTGTATTTGTTTAGCTGTTCACGTGTTGCTGTGAAATGTCAAGTTGAAATCAGGGTCCTGAAACCAGACCTGGAAAACCAAGCATAAAATAATAGAGGAAGCCAGTTTACCCTACATATAGGGTGCTTATCACTAGAGTATTTCTGCGTTCTGTCAAATAATGTCAAAGCCTTGTTTTTACAGCTAGGGAAGCAGACACGCAGGGGTAGAATGTCTCGCCATGTCTCACTACTCTTTGCTGTGTGCAAGTAGCAGTTTGCTACTTGGGAGTAAATTAAAAGAATATGGAGGAACTTAAAGAATAAAAGTTTCGTGTGCTTAATTACATTAATAAAATAAAAGGCCTGAAAAGTCTGAGCAACAACTTGATCAACACCTGGCTTAGTAGGACTCAATTGTGCTGTTCTTGGAGTATGAAGAAATAAGATAATTCTAATTTATAAAATGGGAAGTAGGTTTATGGGACACATAGTTCCACAAGGGGTTGTATTAACTAAAAATATAAATATATTTCTTTTATAGAGACATATCTAGTTGTAGTCACAGATGGAATAACAATGAGGTATTAAGGGATTTAAGGGATATTGAGGGTAAGCCATTAAACCTTTTGAAGTTTGTAAGGAATTCAGTTCTGCCCAGCCATGTGTTTCTGGGAGAAACATAGAAGCCTCATGTTATGCAGCTTTACCAATTTTTACTTCACCTTCCCTCCTTTTTTTTAAAAAAGACTGTTTTTTAGACCCCTTTTCTTTCTTTCTTTTTTTAATGATAAACCAAAATATACAGTTTCCTTTGGATACGGAAAGCCTTTGCGGATTCACCAGCCATTTTAAGTTCATTTCCATCTGAAGGCCACAGCATAGTGGAACTGTCTGTAGGTTCTTAAGAGGTCAGGAAGATAAGATTGGATTGAGCTGTTATGAAATAGTCCAAGGTGGAGACAAGATTCTGTTTTGTGAAAGGTATTAGACATCCTTGACCAAAATAGATGGTTAAAATATAATAAAAAGGTAGGCTTGTTGTTTTAAGGTGGACTTCAGAGGACCCAGGAAGGTGTTGGTATCAGTTTGTACCAGTGAGGGCCAGTTGTTTAATATTTAGGAATTTGCTAACAAGTAGTTAAACCATTTGTAGCCTAAAATTGGCCATAATAGGATTCTTTTATCTTTTTTTGAGGGGGAAGGTAGAAGGGGAAGCCAGTTTACCAGCAGACCCCTGTCAAGGATAAGTTTTTCCTATAAGCCTGGAGCCTCAGTGTTCAATACATCCTTGAGTAATCAGATTCTGAGCTAACTCACACCCTTTCAAATTTTACAAAAGATTGATTTGGATTTCAAAGTAAGATTATTAATACACTCTAGGTGTGTGTGGAGGGTTGGGGGCTGTACTTTTCTAGTGAAAGATATTATTGTGTATTTGGGGGCCCATCCTTTGAGGTACTGTAGTTATTGATTAATTCATTATCAATAGGTTGTTCTGATAAGTATGAAATCTACACAGGAAATAGTATGGTCTGGATAGATAGCTTTCTTAGATATGTAAAAACCTGTGATCCTTTCTAATACATTTTTCTAATACCTAGATATTATCTTCCAGAAGACGGTATTGTGTGCAATGCTAACAGATCCCTACCCTTCAGCTTTTTCTCCATATCATGCTCTTGGCCCTCATCATAATATTGAAATATTTCTCATAAAATAATTCAAGGTTCGAGTTTGCTGATTGATAGATACCTTTGGGGTTGGCAGCTTCATCAGTAGCCTGCTCCATAATCCCATTTAGGGTGGACTACTTTGGGGAAGTAAGGATGCTACCCAAGCTTTTCTTTACTTGTGGTTTCTTGCTTAGAGTTAGGGTTTGCCTATATTTTTAAAGGCTACACTTAGCCCTTGCTTATCTCTTTGTACTTTTGATAATCGTGTACCCTTTCATTTTTATCTAGAACTAAGGCAACATGAGGGAGGTATACTTTTAAGTTACCTGCCCTAATTAACTTTGTACATTTAATTTCACATACGTTTTCTCTGGATACTATATAACTGCTGATATAGTCTGGATATTAGAGTTTTGTCTTCTTTTTAGGTAAAGCATTCCATGGCATTTTAGCTTTTCAAGCATCTCCATTCTTTTTTTATTTTCTCTTGCTTCTCTGATTCTATGTCTTAAATTTTTAAAATAGTCAAAAGATATAATCATTTTTCTTTATCTCATGGCTTTTGGCATTTCTGCACTACCACTGCCGTGGGCATTCCAGGACATCTGCAATCCAGAAATTCCTCTAAGGAATTACTTTAAAAAATTTTTTTTTTTATTGTGCAGATAGAATAATATAATGAACACTGATATATGGACCTATCATTCAGCTTCAATAATTCACAACTCTTGGTTAAACTTGTTTCATTTATATACTCCTATCTACTCTGCCACCCCCATATTATTATTATTATTTTTCTATTTTAATGCCTACAGCACTCAGTATTCTTAGGTGGTCTCCCATCCACGTACTAACCAGGCTCGATCCTGCTTAGCTTCTGACATCAGATGAGATTGGGCATGTTCAGTGTGGCATGGCTGTAGACACCTCCATATTATTTTGAAGCAGATCCTGCCACATGAAGCACTTCATCCAAATATTTCAATTTACAGCTCTGTAGGATGAAGACATTATAAAGTTCACAATGCTATTTGTCATACATTAAAAAATTAATAGTAGTTTCTTAATATTAAACAACCAGATAATGTTTAATATTCTGATTGTCTTATAAATGTCATACTTTAAAAGTTTGTTTGGATCAGGATCCAAGTAAGGCCCACAGATTACAATCAGTTGGTCTTTAAATTTTAATCTACAAATTCCCCTTCACATCTCTGTATATCTATCTTTTGCAATTTATTTGTTGGAGAAACTGATTTGTCTGTCCTGGAGTTTGCCAATTGACAAATGGCATCATCTAACACATTGCTTTATTCTCTGTAGTTCCTATAATTGTTGATTAGCCCTAGAGCCTTGATCAGGATCAAATTAAATTGTTTTTTGCTCAGACATCTTGGGTGGCAGTGTGCTCTTATGTCAAGAGTCTCATAATTCTGGTTCTCTCTTTTTGTAATGTTAGTAGCTGTTGATGCTCAGTGCCTAGATCATACCTTTGTTTTTTTGCTATAAAAATGAATGAAGTTCTGATACATTCTTCCTTCCTCCTGCTCCCAGCAACTACTAATCTACTTTCTATCACTATGGATTTGCCAATTCTGGACGTGTCATATAAGTGGAATCATTTGTCCTTTTGTAACTGGCATCTTATACCTAGCATAATGTTTTTAGCATTTATCCATACTGTAGCAAATATCAGAATTTCATTCATTTTTATAGCTGAATAATATTCCATTGTGTGGGTAGACCACATTTTGTTTATCCATTCATCAGTTAGTGGCTACCTTTGTTCTTAAAAATGAGTTTCTAAAACACAAAACAAAAAACTCAGGCTCACAGATACAGAGAACAGGTTGGTGGTTGCCAGAGGCAGGGGTTAGGGTATGGGAGAAATGACTTAAGGTCATCAAAAGGTATAAAATTCCAGTTATAAAATAAATGTCATGGAGATATAATGTACAGCATGGTGACTAGAGTTAAAAATACTGTATTGCATGTTTGAAAGTTGCTAAGAGATTAAATCTTAAAAGTCCTCAACACAAGAAAAAGAATTTTTGTAACTATATATGGTGATGGACATAACTAGACTTCTTGTGATCATTTCACAATATATACATATATGGAATCATCATGTCGCACACCTGAAATTAATGTTATATGTCAATTATACCTCAATAAATAAGTAAATAACTGGGTTTCTCACAAGGTTTCTTTCTCTCTAGAATGAGAATGAGCTTTGGGTTGACTTTCAGGGCAGCGAAAGGCTGCTGGATGCTGAACCTCAGCCGGCATTGCTCACGTGGCCCCATTGGGTTGTTTGTGCCACCAAGTTCTCCTGCAGACCCTGAGAAGGTCAAAGAGTTACAGCGCTTCATCAGCCTTTCCAAGAGACTCCTAGTGATGACCGGGGCAGGAATCTCCACCGAGTCGGGGATCCCAGACTACAGGTCAGAAAAGGTGGGACTTTACGCCCGCACTGACCGGCGGCCCATCCAGCATGGGGATTTTGTTCGGAGTGCCCCAGTCCGCCAGCGGTACTGGGCCAGAAACTTTGTGGGCTGGCCTCAGTTCTCCTCCCGCCAGCCTAACCCTGCACACTGGACTCTGAGCACCTGGGAAAGACTCGGAAAGCTGTACTGGTTGGTGACCCAAAATGTGGATGCCTTGCACACCAAGGCTGGGAGCCAGCGCCTGACAGAACTCCACGGATGCATGCACAGGTGCAGGAAGGTCTAAAGGGTTTGAACGCAGAAATGTGTGCTCCATAAGAGCGGGCACCTTGGCCATCTTATCACTGTTGTCTTTGTTAGACCTTTCTCTGAGAAAAGAATTTGGGAGTAGGTTGTTTATTTGGGAGGTGATCTCTGCAAACTCAGTGAGGGAGTGGGGAAGTGAAACGGGGAAGGGAAGAAAACTAAGAAAGGGTACGCTAATAAATGGGTTACTGCTTCGGGCAGCTGGAGCTCAATGTAGTGAGGGCCCTCTGACTGCCTTAGAGAAGGCTTCAGGATTGTCTCACTGAAAACCAAGGAAGCTGGGGTGTTTATCTACCATCACTGGGCGAAGGTCACTCTTGGGGAATTAACTCCCTAACACTGACTCTGCTCCTCCAGAGAAGGCTTCCTCGGCCACAGCAAGTTGCTTAAAAGAGAACTGCATGCAGTGAGTGACCTCTAGGTGTGTTGAAGGGACTATGAGCAGAGCACCAACAGCATATGCTACAAACTGCTGCGTCTGGTGCCCAGACACATAGAACACACTATAGCCTGGTATATATTTAGTCAGAACCCAGTAAATATTGATGGAAGGAATACATGCAGCCCTGGCAATAACTTGTAGCTAATTGGAGACTATTTCCTTATCTTAAAGCCCCATAGATCCTCCTGCCAATCGTAAAATATTTATTGGGTGCCCGTAACATGTGGTGTGTACTGGTGTGCTACTTGGTGGTGTGGCGGGATCAAAACCAAAGTATAAAATATGGTCTACTTTATATGTGAGAACTTTGTAATCTGTTTGGGAGAGACCCAAAAATAACATGTTTAATGACAAACAACTCCACACGTGATTGTTAAATTGTGTGGTCCTCGGTAGACGTGCTTTACAAGTTTAAAGAAACAGACTTAGTAAAGATTGGAAAAATGAGGACCGCTTTTATGTGTAAGGTGGGGCCTGAGACTGGCTTAGGTTTGACTAGGCAAAGAGGGGAAAGAGGGCTTTCTAAATGAAAGGAATTTGTAGAGCCCAGAAGAGTCTGGTCTGGCCTCTCTGGAGACTGCTGTGAAGTCAGATGTCTAGGAAGGCTAGACCCAACTCTTGGATGCGTCTGAAAATCATGCAGTGCAGTTTGGGTCTGTTGTGAGAGACCAAAGTGGGCCGTTAGTGGTTTCTGAGCAAGAAAGCAACACAACAAAACTAGCATTTGAGGAAGGCTAGACAGGATTAGAAAGAGTGTCTCAGGGTCAGCCTGAAGGACCCAGACTAAGGTGACATCAGAAGAATGAGAGAACTAATGATGGCTATGGGTCCATTAAAAGTTTTTTTTTTAATGGTGAAAATTTCAGACATCCACAAAAGTAAATAGTATTATGAACTCCTATATACCATCACTCAGATTCAAAGATTTTGTGTCTACTTTACCTCTTTTCTTCATCTCTTCTTAAATAGTTTAAAACAAATCCAAGACTTTTTGTCATTTCAGAGGATCTTTTTAAGTAAAAAAAAAAAAGTCAACATAATCTGATGGCTGACTAGATAAAAAGAAGAAAAAGGGGTAACAAGTTTTTTCCCAAGGGTTTCAGCCCAATTAACTGGAGCAATGATGGTGATGGAGAAGTTAGGGAGGAGTGGTCAAAGACAGAACATAAACTTGGCAGGACAGTCAGGAAGACTTGGAATTGGCCTTGAGTTTGGGAGAGAGAGCAGAAGTGGAGTCGTATGCAGAGGAAGCCATCAGCACAGAAGCACTGAAGCAGTGAAAATGGAGAGTCCCCAAGGTTAGGAACGTAGAAAGGAAACAAGCTAGAGGATTGAGGAGCAGAGGAGGAACCAATTAAACAACCTTTCATTCCTCCAACAGCTGTTTAGTGAGCACCTTTTGGTCATGAGCAGTGGTCGAGAGCGGTGATCTTGCCAAACAGAGGGCAAGACTTAAAGTTCCTGCCCTCATGGAGCTCATGTTCTCTTGATTAGAGAGGTGACAAGAGAACCAGAAGATACTGTGTCATAGATAGAAGTGTTTTAAAGAAAGGATGGGGATGGATCACGACACTTATAGCAGATGAGGACAGCAGAGAAAGAGAATGGAAGGAAAAACTGGTTTGGATATTCAGGAAATCATTTGGTAAAGAATTTGCAGTCACATTAAGGATAAAAATGAGCTGGCAGAAGGTTAAGCAAGCTGCATAAAGTAAGGAAACAAGTGTACATTACTTGTTCTGGAAGGTTGGCAATAGAGGGTAAGAAACGGGGGTAGCTAAAGAGGTCAGGAGAAGGTATTCCTAACATGGAGAAGAAACTGTGGGTGTTAGGAAAAGGAAGCCATGATGGAGGGGCTGAAAATGGCTGGGGAGGAAATCTCTTGGACAGCTTTGTTCTTCCCCAGGACAGACCAATCAGTCAGCCGCCTCTTTGGTTTCAGGGTCCTCTGCTTGGATTGTGGTGAACAGACTTCCCGCGAGGTGCTGCAGGAGCGTTTTGAAAATTTGAACCCCACCTGGAGTGCTGAGGCCCATGGTGTGGCTCCTGATGGAGATGTCTTTCTCACTGAGGAACAGGTACAGAGCTTTCGAGTCCCATCCTGCGCTCGATGTGGTGGCCCCCTGAAACCAGATGTCGTTTTCTTCGGGGACACAGTGAACCCTGACAAGGTGGACTTTGTGCACAGGCGGATCAGAGAAGCCGACTCTCTCTTGGTGGTGGGATCGTCCTTGCAGGTATCTGACGCGGTCAGGGTGGGGACTGCCCCGAGAGGCTCCCAGTTTGGTTTCTGTCTTCCTGCGTCTAGAGATCTCTTACTTGTGTCTCCTCGCCCAGGTGTACTCTGGTTACAGGTTTATCCTCACTGCACGGGAGAAGCAGCTACCAATTGCAATACTGAATATCGGGCCCACGCGGTCGGATGACTTGGCGTGTCTGAAACTGGATTCTCGTTGTGGGGAGTTGCTGCCTCTATTAGACCCATACTGACACAGTCTGACGTTCCAGAGCCAGAAGCTGGGACTTTCACTTGTGTCCTGCTGCTAACGGTAAATGCCTTCTCAGATATCAGATTCCAGTTCCCATTCAACTGAGAGCACTGGAAAAATGTACAGGATTCCAGGCTTCTTAATGTATGGCCATTTTTAATTAGTTTTTTTAATGTGCATCAAGCTATACTATTGAAAGACTATGATTTTCAAATAGCTCATAGCTATTTAAAACAATGCTCCAAAATCTGCCATAAGTTTTTTCTGTTTCTTAAAAATAACAGCTTTATTGAGATATAATGCACATATCATAAAGTTCACCCTTTAAAAGTATACAGTTGTTTTTAGTACGCTCAGGAAGTGGTAAAGATCTGTACCAATCTAATTTTAGAACATTTTCATCATCTCAGGAAGAAACCTTATACCCATTAGCAGTGCTCCCTCCAGTTGCTGGCAACAACTAATCTCTGTTTCTGCCTATTCTAGACATTTCATATAGTAGGTAGCCTTTTGCCCGTGGCTCCTCTACTTAGCACAGTGTTTATCAGGTTCATCCATATTGTGTCTGTACTTTATATCAATTTTAATATGAGCACAATCACTTAAAAATATAAACGGCTTTATTGAGATTTAAGTCACATACCATACAGTTCCCTTGTTTAATGTTTATAGTTTGTTTTTATTATATTCCCAGAAGACTACAACTACTTTTTTGTTTTTTACTATTTATTTATTTATTTTTAATTTTTAATTGTTTATTGGGTTAACATTGGTTAATACAATTACAACAACTTTTTTTTTTTTAAGCAATTTTATGTTCACAGAATTGGGCAGAAAGTGGAGAGCTCCCATATGCTCCTTGTCCCTGCCCACACTCACACAGTACTTATCATTCACCTCTTGAAGGACACTTCCGTTGCTTCCAAGTTTTTGGCAGTTATAAATAAAGCTGCTATAAACGTCCGTGTGCAGGTGTTTGTGTGGATATATGTTTTCAATTCATCTGGGTAAATACCAAGAAGTGAGATTGCTGGATCGTAAAAGTACGTTCCACTTTGAAAAAAACTGCCAAACTGTCTTCCATAATGGCTGTACCATTTTCATTCCCACCAGCAATAAATGAGAGTTCCTGTAACAACCACTTTTTAAAAACTATTTTAATTGAACTCTACATATAGAGAAGTGCGCGTATCATAAGCCGGCGACCTGATTAAGACCTTCAGCATCTAGCTCAAGGAACAGGACATGACCAGCACAAAATAAGTCCCTTTGGCACAACTACTTTTTAACTAATTTCTTATTACTAAAATGATACATATTTATTAGAGGAAGTTTAGTTGATACAGATAAGTAAAAAGAATATAATTCAAGTTACCCATAGTCCTACCACCTACCACTGAGATAACCAAAGTTTAGTATTCTGGTATAACTAAATTTGTTTTGACAAAAATTGAATCATACTGTTTTATATCCTGTTTCACTTAATAATATATAGTTGCTATATTTACATGTCCTAAATGCTATATTTGTTTGAATTTCCCCCACCCCACTCTTGGTTTATTTTTGGAATTAATTTGTTTCATTTCTTTTCAGATCCCTAAGGATTCATCCCTTCTTCCTCTAACTAATCAAAGCTGAGTGCAGCCTGCAGAGAGCAGCAAACCAACATCTCTCTGCCAGCACATCTCTGAACTGGGCAGGTTTCAAAGTTAAGGAGTTAAGATCTTTAGGCTGATGAGATTTTTCCCTGAAGAAAGACTTTTTCAAAGCAGCAGCTTCTCCTGATAGGAAAACTGCTTTTGCTTCTTTTTTATCTCACCAGGCAGAACAGCTCAGGAACTATGTAGGCCAGAATGATCTCTGGAGTGCTAACCCATGGATTTCACTAATGTAGGGGTTAAAGGGAGAAGGAAATGACTTAATTTATAATTCCAAATGGTTAAATGTCTTTGACTGAACCAAATTGATATATTTTTTGAAAAGATGAGCAGTGCTATGAATGAATTTATTAACCAAAGAATAAAGAGATCATTTTTAAAATAGTATACCAGATATGTGCTCTGTACTTATGTTTTTTAATCAGCTAAAAGCAAATGGGGCCTTATCACATGGTTCTCTAAGGATTTCTGCTTGATTTCAGCCAAAATGAGACACCTGCCTTGAACGTGGTCCATAGAGAGGAAACAGTGAATTCCCAAGTGTGATCTTAAATTGATTTGTTTCTGCCAAGGAAAGCAGCAAGACTTGTTTGATTACTGCATTAGCCAGAATCACTGTGCTAAGCTAAAGCTTTCTGCACAATCTCATCAAAAGGTGAAGCGGATGAAAGAATCACAGCCTATTCTGGAGTCTTTTGTCTACAACTAGGGCAGGCAATACATGTTCATCCTATACCTGCCTAGGAAGCAAATTTCAGTTAACTAGAATGACCCAAGATGTTGAGAAAACAGAGTTCTTTTCACCAGCACAACTGCAGGTTTGCTCATAGTAAATAATTGATTCTAAAGAGGTATAAGGTTGTTTTAAATCTCATTCCAGCCTTTTTTTTTTTTTTTTTTTTTTTTTGCAGATAGAGATCTTAAATGCTTTGAACCAGGTTTGCTCAGTTATTCAGAGTCAGTACCAATAATTGTACTCAAACCTCAGTCTTTTGAATCTTTTGAATCTCAAGCTATTCTCATCCACAAATTTCACAAATGGTTAGTAAGACACATTATATTCAGGTACTAAGGATACAAAGATACAACTTCTTTCCTAAAGTAATTCACAGAGGATACGCTATTTCTCCCACGCCTATTCTCTACCAGAAAATGTCACAGTCATGCATGGAATGACAGAATGAGAGAAAATTTAGCCCACCTCCCCTCCTCCTACCCCCACCTTCGTTTTTGAGGAAACTAAGATCCACACTTACCTAAGGCCACAGTATGTAGTTTCAGAGCCAAGACCATAATCCAAGTAGATTTTTCCACCTGGGTCTTTTGTTTTTAAACAACTGTGCTTCTCATTTGCCCGAAGATTATGGTTAGAAAGAAGTCAGCCTGAAGTAGAAGCAGAAGCCAGCAGTACACCTGGCCAAGGAGACTAGAAAAGGTTAAAATGTGGTGGGCAGTGGAGAGTAGGTTAGGTTGCCAAGGAGAGCAGGCAGGCTCTTTCATCACCTAATGCTGACATGATTCTTGAAACCAAGTCTTGAGGGCCTTAGGAATGTGCTTTTTGTTCACATTTCCTCCTGAGATGGAATTCTTTCCAAAAAATTTGTCTCAAGAGAAGCTTGGCATTTCCTGAAGGTGATGGTTTTCATGTCTCCTTACTTTAAATCTTTAACTTTCTATCAGCGTGGCAGTTCCAAACCCACCATAAATGCCCTCAGTTTGAATAACAAGAATCTACTAGTGTGCACTATCAGGATGTCACTGCCCTGGTTACATGGTTCTAACTGCATAAGCCCAACTTTGGGTATGACTTTCCCTCAGACTCTCCCTCAGTTGCTTACACGATTCTGCTTTGCTATCACAGTTTTAGTAAGCAGGAGTCACAAAGGCAAATGGGTACATAATATGTGAAACTTCCTTCCCACTGACTCATATTTTCCTTATCCTGTCATAATTTGAATATCTTTCTCTCACCTGTCCCTTAAATAGTAGTATTTATTGAGTACATTATACCCCAAGCAGCTTGTGAAGCATTTTATAAAACATCAGCTCAATAAAAATCCCACAAGAGATGCTTGAACATGCATAAAGATCAGTCTTCAGTGAATGCCGAGCTTTTCCTGGGAGGATCAAAGGACCAATAAGAAATTCAACACGCCTAGGTCAGGCACCCAGTACTGAGGGGTTTCCTGAGTTGCAGAACTTTCAGTGCTAAAACCAGGATGATTGGTCACCCCGCTCCTAGTATAGCAGATGTAATAGTTAATTCCAGATATATCATTCTTGTTGAGGTTCAAGATGGTGCTCTAAGATCCAATTTTTTTTCTTTTCCCCCTCTTTAATCTCCCACCCCCCATTTCCACCCCTGACCTATGGATGTTGCTGTTTCCCATTAAGAACTGGATCTCTGAAGGTGGGGCATCTCCTCCCACAGGCGTGCACCTGGGGCCTGGTGCCCCTGGCACACTCGAGGGGTCTAGCGTACCCAGAGGGCCTGGTGCATCCAGAGTATGGTCCATGGCTCCACCTGGGGTGCGAACCCAGGACCTTCTGTGTGTAAAGCTACTACACTCAGATCCAGATTTTTTACTTTTTTCACAAAGCAGATAAATTCTACTTCATGAAGGGAAAAAAAAACCTTATCCAAGAAAGAAGTGTTTTTTTTCTCTCTCTCTCTCAGTTTATTAGAAAAGGAATATAGCATGGAACTGAAACTCAGGGTACAGACTGCCTTGGATTTCCATCCATTTCTTGCTACTTACTAGTTAAGTGAGCTTGGGCAAGTTGTTTTATCTTCAGTCTTTTTTATAAATGAGGATAATAGTAGCTATCTCATGGGGTTGTCATGAAGATTAAACAAGGTAATGATGTGTGTGAAGCTCACAGCAGTGCCTGGCACAAAGTAAGCAAATGTCACCATTACAATTAGGATATGGGAGGCAGGTGGGATGGTGGGTAAGGAAGCCATTACTTGCCAAATCTTTGTGCCCTATTTACTTCTGTAAGTAGATTCAGAGGAGTCTTCCCCAGGGCCACCTTTCATTTTTGTGTACCTGTTTGTCTTCTTAAAAAATTATGAAAGCCAAGTCTTGTTTGATGTAATAAAGCGTTTCTAAAGAAAATAAAATGTTAATATTCTTCCTTCTCTATTCCCTTGGAAAATAACATTAAACATTTACTACACAACAAGAACTGTACGAAGCGTTTTACAACTCATGGATTAACCTAATTCCTACAACCAACCCTATGATCTGCGCACTATTATTTCTTTTGAAAGATGAGGATCCTGAAACTTATGTACCTTGCCCAAATGTCACCTAGGGTGACCAGGCCAGTAATCAAACCCGGTCCATCCAGCTCTCTCTTTAACGCTGCAGAAACCCAGTAGGTAATTAAGCAACTGTATTTTGGGAGGGAGGGGCAAGGCTCAAGAAACTTACATAAGTGACTCAAGCTAGATCCTGTAAAATGAATAAGCGTTCACCAGGTGGAAAAAGGGGGCCATTCCAACCAGAGGAAACAATAAATACAAAAGCTTGGAGGTCAGAAATGCAAATCCCTTCGCCTATTTTTTTCCTCTTGAAGGTGGGGGTGGGGATTCAAGTGTGGACTTAAGATGCACCAGAGGCCTTTGAGTCCGCCTAACACTTACTTGCCTCTCTCCTTGGCTATTCTTCCTTCTAGCCCCATTTTGATCCCTAGCATACTTTCCCCGCTCCGTGCCCCTGGCCCTTCCCGGGATAAAAAGCAATGAGGGAGTTACCAACTGGAAAGTCGCAGGGGCTGGGAAAAGAGGAGAGTGTGCACAGGGGGTAAGAGATCCAGAGAGGGACGAACATGGCAGGAAAGTTGGACCCAACATCACACCCCCGTGTGCTCGCCTTCTTGTCACACTCGATCCGTAATTCCCGTGGGATTCTGCCTCAGGAGAAGGGTGTACTGGGGCCTCACTTCCCCTGGAGGCCACCTCCGGGAACCATTACCAACCACTGCGCCTGCGCTGGCGAGGGCCCTACGCCCGAGAGAGGCGGGGCCTGAGTCTGGCGCGGAGGTAGGCCGGAAGCTGGACCTCTTTCACCAATAGCAAAGAGAAATCGAGAACCACGTGCCTATGAGATACTCAATCACATTTCTTACTCTGAAATCCCTCCAGAGGGTGGATTCCCAGGATTGGGCGCGGAGAATCACGTGACCCCAAAAGGTAAATACAGCCACGTGTTTTTTCTCCCGACTGCGGCAAACCATTGTACCGCGCTGTATCTTCATTAAGCAATCATTTGACGAGCGTGTGAGATGTGCTAAGCATTGTGAAGATACTATGGCTGCTAGGCTATAATCCAGACTTTAAATTACTCTTTGTCCGGCTTCTTTAATTATTTATTCATTTAAATCTTCCCAGCCACTCTTCTAGTGTTTCCCGTATTCCCTTTCCTTTAATGAGTATCCAGCAGATGCTCATTAAAAGACTGTTAAAGAAATGTATCCTCTCTTTCCCCTAACCCTTGGGATAATAAAAAGAGAAAAGTTTTTAAGGCCCAGCTTGTGTGCTCAGGTGACTCTGTTCTCTCTCTGTCGTTTGTTTTATTATGGGCGGGGGTGGAAGTGTGAATAAGCAACAGTCTCCTAAAATTTTACCTTTCTTCCATCCAAACAGGAACTTGCAGTTTCTTTCCACTGAAGAAAGACATTTATGATTCTTACAATTCGTTGAAGGCTGAAGCCAAGTCTAATTTAATTTTTGCATCTCTTGCAATCCTACTGTAACATAGTGTGCACAGAATAGCCGTCAATCCAAACTTGTTGAATTTGAATTTGAAAACAGTCCCATTCTTGTCTAAGCACTAATGAACAACACTTCGTTCCACATTTAACAATTATTTATCAAGTGCTCCCTGTGTATCAAGTACAGTAGTAGGCAAGTTGGAATATAAAAATGATTAAGACACTCTGCCTTTGGCAAGCTCACAGTGTGATGTCACTCTTCCTAATAATCCAGATTTGTGTTCCAATCTCAGCTATGCCATCTATGAATGGGTGACCACTGACAAATCACTTGCCTCTTTGAGCCAGTTTCCTCATCTGTAAAATGAGGTAATATTTACAACTATAGAGCTGTTGTGAGGATGACAAAGTAATTGTTCAAAATGCTTGGCACCATCTGGAGCATAGAGCATAGTGTATGTAACATAGCATACACCAGTTTGAAGAGGAAGTTAAAAAGCCTCAGAAATGATTGCAGGCAGCTACTAACAAATTATTGCCTTGAGACCAGCCTCAGAAACATTGTATTCTCAGCATTTTGTACGGTGGGTAGCCCAGAATGAGTGTTCAATAAATATTCATCGAATGGATGACTGAAATGGAGAAACTGGATCAAAAGACAAATCCACACACACTCCCTTCATCAAAAGACGAATCTACACACTCCTTTGCTGCCCACCATATATACCCAGCAGTGTCCACTCTTCTATTAACCTTCAGTGGTTTAAAACTGCTCAGTGCTGGCTTCTCATAGTCTGTGTTGTCCTTTCTCATCTTTGCTTTTCTAATCCAGTTCCCTTCTCTTCCCTTCCCTGCTCTTTCTGGTGAATTTCTGTGCCTGTGTAGTCATAAAGCCCAGTAGAGAAACTTGGTCTATTAACTTAGTGGTTAAAAGCACAGGCTTTGCCATGGGATAGATCTGGTCAAATCCTGACTCTGCCATTTGTATGATCTTGGGCAAGTGACCCAAACTCTGAGTTTTTAGTTACTTGTGCATAGAAAAAGGGCAGTAATATCAATCTCACAGAGCTTGTTTGAATATTTAATGAGATGAGATAAAGAAAGTCCTTAGCAAAGAGTGATATGCAGTAAGTGCTCAAGAAGTAGCTATTATTTTATTACATTTGATGACTGCAGTGTAAAAATCAGCTTGTAGACTATGGTGAAGTCTTTGAAAGGCTTAGGAAAAAAAGAGTTGTAGAAAAATAGTTTTACATGATTGGAAATGGAGGCAGAGAAATAAGAAGGGGAGAGGTCTGGCTCAAACTGAAACAAGAACCTACCTCTTCAGGCAGGGCAAGGTAGTGGTTAAGAATGTGCATTCTGTTGGACTGGCTTGGTTTACATTTCTTCTTTGCTACTTACTAGATACATTACATTGGGCAAGTGACCTCTCCTGTTGAACCTCATCATAGAAAAATAAGATTTGCTAACAGTGTCAGAACCTCACAGGGCTGTCCAGAGATTTTAGAGACAAGACATACAATCCTGTTTCAGAGTAAATAATCAGTGGTTGTTAATCATTATTTAGGTCTCATGGTGCTCACTTCCTGGAAATATCCATCTAATTCAGCTTCTAAGGTTGGAAAGATTGATGCTCACAAAGGACTAGTAAGAGACTTAGTCATGTTCAGTAGATAGAGAATAAAACAATCTCCAAACATGAGGCTTTTCAACAATGTGATTTATTGGAGGGCACAGTATAAGGTGAAGTCCATAGGGATGATGTCTTCTAGAGGCAATACTCAGTCTTGACAATACTTCTTGGTGTCCAGATTCTTGTGAGCATTGTTGTACGGGGCCTTTGAAAAGCAGATGGCAGCATTGCGGTCGCAGTTGCAGATAAAGGCCTGGCATTCTTTGTTTTTGCCTGGAAAAGAGCAAGAGGAGAGGACTGAGCCAAGGTGGATCCTGCTTTGTACAATCCAGGGGCAGGAAGAATTAAATGGAATAATTTAATGGCCATTCCGCTGGTGCAAACTTAGTGTTGACAGATTAAGCAAACAAAAATACCAAAATTTCAGATAAACAATGAATGCAAAGTTTGGGACATAGACTAATATTGTTTGTTGTCTGTCTCAAAGTCAAATTTAACTGGGCAACATGTGTTTTATCTGGAGATCCTAGATGTGATCGCCGACTTTTAGAACATCTATTTCATACTCCTACATGAGCTCACTGCTTTTAAAACCCATATAGCTACAGATCTCTGATAACATAGACAAGCAAGTATAAAATGTAGAAAACACTAAAATGTAACACTTATAGAAGCAAAGTATTATTCATTTCAACTTAGTAAAATTTAGTAAGCCAATTTCTCTACTTCAGAGCACATATTTTTAAAATTATAGCATATCATTACAATAGAATATTATACAGACATTTAAAATAATTAAGTATGTCTATATATGAGAATATTTTTATTTTATTAAAGGTATTTTATTAAAGGAAAAATATCTTGGAAACTAGTAACCCCCACAAAATTTTAAGGGATATATATCTAATAGTTATCTTTGGGTAATAGTATTATAGGTGCCTTCCACTTTCCATGATATATTTCTGTAGAGTTTGAAATTACATTACTTTGGCTTTGTTTACTTTTGTAATCAAGAGAAACAGTACAGATAACATTTAAAACGTGTTTGAACTTTATTATCCATAATTTCATTGTGCATCTTTGCTTACCTTCAATAATCTTATTAAAGTTTGGTTTCTCTCTGCTCCTTTCTTTTAAAAATCACAAATGTTTTCCTTGCCCAGTGAATGCCCATTAAGGCATAAATTAGCAATTAGATTATAAAGTGCACAATGAGATAATTATTTAGTGAGTTACTGTTAACTAATATAAATAAATATTGTGATGCAGGTTTCTTGACCCAGTGGGTTGGGGGGAGGGCAGCTGCATATAAAAATGCATATGTGTGTGGGTATGTTTCTCCTGGGGAGAGGCTTTATAACTTGCATCAGATTTGTAAAGGAATCTGGAATCCATAACAAGGAACCCTTGCCAGTTAAGTTGTAGTGCAAAAATATGATTTTCCATATATTTGACTTTCCAACATGGAGCACCACCCAACTATCTGTTCCTAGGGGACTGTATAAACAAATTAAATCACTTTATGCAGCAGTTAAAGGAAAAACAATGACGACTATGAGGCAATACAGGAAAATGGTCAGAAAGTGGTATAAATGAGAAAAAGCAGAATTCAAGATAGTATCTAGCCTCTGCATTCATCATTTACCAAGCCCCTACTATATGCCAGACACTGCTCTAGATTCCTATGGATCTTAATTTCTATTGGAGAGATAGACAATAAAGAAATAACTTTAGTACATCAGACGTTGATAGATTCTGTGGAGGAAATAAAGCAGAGAGAGAAGACAGAGAATGCTGGAGAGATGGAGGGAGTATGCATGGTATTCTAAAGAATGTGATGAGGAAAGACCTCATGGAGAAAGCGACTTCTAAAGAAAGATCTAGCCGGACGGCATAATCCAAGCAGATATGGGGTGGGAAGTGTTCCATGTAGAAGGAACCTTAAAGGCCTTGAGGTTAGGGTTAGGGGCACAGGTCTAGCCATGATTCAAATGACATAAACCTTGTTCCAAAGACAAGGGCAAATGGGAACATGGAGGCACAAAACTGTTTATTTCTTAAGATGGTGGGATTCCGGGTAACTTTTTCCTTGGCATTTTTGGATGTGAATTATGGTTCTTTTGATGTCGTTTGTGAGCGCTGCATAACTTAGTTGTTAAGACCGGAGACTTTGAAATCAGAAGTAACTGAGTTAAAATGCCCACCCTATCGCTCATAAACCATGCAATTTGGGGCAAATGACTATTTTTGAGCCTCAGCTTCCTAACCTGTAAAATGGGATTAATAAAACCTATCTCATATACACGCCTCTCCTAGTACCTGGCATGTAACAAGAGCCTAGTTATGAGCTCTTTTTATAAAATAACAAAGTGGTATAGTTTTGGAGTCACACAGACCTGTAGTCAAAAACCAAATACCACCATTTACGAGCTGTGTGCCCTTGGGCTAATGGCTCTGCCTTCTGAGCCTCAGTTTCCTCATCTGTAAAATGGGGATAATACTGGTACACTTCCTGGCACTGAGAAAATGATTACTAAGTAGTGGCTATCATTACTATTATGTATCCCCATGCCTATTGAGGGCCTACGAGCCAACAAGGGGGTAAACATACTGCTGCAGGTGATCTGTGGACCAGAGCAAGAGTACGAGTAGCTTTTGGTGTAGGGGTTGTCCAGGAGAAATGTGCAGCTTTTCAGTTTCTTGGCTTGGTCGTAGCAGTTGTCATGTATCTGACAGCACCTGGAGAGGTCAAAGGACAGAGCTGAGGAAGGAGCAGGTGTGGAGCAGCAAGTCAGCTTGCACCTGTTCTCTCTCAGGAACAGGTGGGGATATTTCAGCTTACATGATTTTGTGGCTTGAAAAAATTTAAGTTCTTTTATTATGTTTATTGAAGGCTATGATTTAAATGGGTGCAGGAATACGCCCATTCAGAATCATGTATTCTGAAGATGCTGCGATGTTTTGTGTTGCAAAGTCCCGCCACTAGAGGGAAGCAGCACCCGTTATCTCATATCTCCCACGTTCCGCTTTCCATCCTCAACAGAGAGCGTTGAATTTAAGATCCTCTTGGAACATATTTGTTTGTATGACAAGATGTGAAAGAATGTTATCTTTAGCAAATTGCAAATCCTCTCTCTGTGCCTCCTTGTGAGATCCTTGGCTTGTGCCCTCCCCCTGCTCCACCGGTACTCCACTCACTGTCCTTGTAGATCGCTCACTCACCTGTCCAGATCATCCACGGGGGTGCCGGATCCACCCAGGCCACAATAGCAGCCATAGTCGTTGTAATCTTTCAAGGGGTCACTGCTGGGGATCGTGCATTTGATCATGTTGCGGAACTGCCACACGGCCCGCGGGGCCACGCCACTTCCGGAAGCGCCCACTGCAAAAAGACAGAGCCGGAGTTCGTTCAAATATCATTCCTGGTTGGCTCTGCCAGCGCTCCAGGGACCCCAACACGTGCCTGCTGCCCCCTGACCTCTAGCAGCTGCCGGCTTGGAAGAAAGCTGGATACAGAAACCTAGTGAAGTGACTACAGATTTTTTTTTTTAATGAAAATTAAAAATAAAATATTTTATTGAGATCAAATTCACATAACATAAAATTCACTATTTTAGCCACTTAAAGTGTATAATTCAGTGGTTTAGTATATTCATAGTTGTGCAGATATCAACACTGATTCCAGAACATTTTATCACCCCAATTAGTACAGACTCATTAGCAAAAGGTCCCCTTTCCACCTTCTCCTCTTGCAAACATTAATCTGATTTCTACCCCTATGGATTTGCCTCGTCTGAACTCTTGCATGTAAGTGGAATCATACCAGACGTGATCTTTTGTGACTGGCTTCTTTCACTTAGCATCATATTTTTGAGGTTCATTTATGTTATAACATGTATTAGTACTTCTTCCCTTTTTATAGGTGAATAATATTCCACAGTACCGATTGCATATTTTATTCATTCATCACTTGATGGGCATTTGGATTGTTTCTACTTTTGGACTCTTATGAATAGCGATATTAACATTTATGTCCTAGTTTTTGTGTTGAACGTATTTTCAATGGAGATGGTTTTAAACTATCTCTATTGTTTATCCAGCACATGTTTATTGAACACCTACTATCGGCTAGTCACCAATCTAGGAGCCGGATATACATCAGTGAACAAATAAAAAATCCATAACGTCATTGAGCTTAGATCCTATTGAGAGAGAGGACCAATAAGCAATACATGTAATACATAGGGAAATTAGATCTTGTGTTAGAGGGTGGAAAATTGGAGCAGGAAAAGGAGAATCTGAAATGGAGGGGGTGAGTGGGGGATGTTGGGGTTCAGATGGGACAGGAGTGCAAGGAATGATGAGGAGGCCTCTGTGGCCTCCCATTCTCAATTTCTTTTTTGCCTCAAGGCCCACACACCTGCTGTTCCCTCTGCCTGGCACACTTGTCATCTCGCTTTTCAAAAGGCTGGAAGATCTTCATTTAAATGCAAACTCCTAGTTACCCCAATAAACTTAATTTAAAAAATTTTTTTGATGAAAATAAATAAATAAATACATACATACATACATACATACATACATGCAAACCTCTCAAAAAGAAAGTGTTGGGCATACAGTAGATGCTCAATAAATATCTAATGAGTAAGTTTAAAAAATCTGACTCTGGCTGAATAGTTGCCCAGATTAAGCACAAGACTTGGCACAATAGACTCAGGGAAGAAGTACCCCATTACTCCATTTCCCCATGTGCTTCCCCATGTGCTTGCTTAAACACCGGGGCAAAGGAAGGGTGGCAGCTGGTGACTCTCCCCTGTGAGCAGCCTTCACGGTGGCAGCGGACAGAGACTGTATTCAGGTGTAGAGACCTGGAGCCTGCTCAGACGGAAGTGGTCTGGCTACCTTGGCCCATCTCCAGACCCCACTCCTGTTTCCCTCTGTTTTCTCTCTCTGTGATCCAGCCAGCTCTGCTCTTTGCAGAGGCCAGACCTACACAGAGCTACTGCTTGTGTGTGTGTGTTCTTCACATGGGGAGCATGGCTCATTCATCTCTGATTCCCTCATCTCAACCCAGAGTCTTATACCTTGGTGACTCTGATACCATCAGTGTTGAGTGAATGAACACATGATGGACGAGTGGGGTGGGATTTGAATTCTAGTGTATCTGATTTCATGCATTCATTCAATAAATGATGCAAACAGCACTATCCCCTCCTTTTGTGGAGCCCAAGCTTTGGTGTGGTCAAGGAGTAAAAATGTAAATGAATCAACAAGGTATAAATTTCAGGCAAAGATAGGTGCCGTACCAAGTTAATAAGGTAGAAAGAAAGGAGAGGGGGCCCTCTTAGCCTGGGTGGGCAGGATAGGCCTTTCTGAGAGGGGTCATCTGAGTTCAAAACTGAAGGTTGAAAAGTACCAGCTGTGGGGGGGATTTGAGGTAACTCCAGTATAGGAGGTAAGCCCCACAGGGACTCTGAATAAAGACTTTGGGTCGGGCTGCCCTGTGACCTGTGGCCCCCATTCCATAGGAGTGAGATCTTAGCCCATGAAGTAGGTGGAGCTGGAAAGACTTGCCTACCTGTGAGCAGAGCAGCCAGCACAAGGAGTTTCATCCTGTAGTCAAGCTGGTAAGCGAAAGAGACTGTGACGCCTAAGGCCAACCTCCTTATAGCCACCTTGAGGGCCCAAGATAAGGCTGTAGTGTTTGCTTTGCTCCCTGCTGACTTCAGATTGTCCTTGAACCTGTCTGTTCTAGGAATAACTCTAACTGACAAGTAAGCCCTGCCAGCAAGAGACTATGGAAGTGCTTGTATGTATTGATCATCAGCACCTTTTAATGAAAGGGGTTATTTATTTCTGGAGTCTCGCGTCTTGGAATCTTGACCCTCACCCCCACCCCTTGGCATTCAGCCCAGATTTATTATTGGAGGGGTTGGGGGCTGGCAAAGCCATCAACCCCATTGAACAACTGGGAAAAGAAGGACTGGAAAGAAATGACCTCTGCCTCCATGTCTTCTTATGTCCCTGTGTTTGAGCTGTGGGTCTCATTGAATGCTGCTGTCAATTGTGCACTTTGCAGGTGAAGAAATGGGTTCAGAGAGGTGAAATAACTTGTTCCAGGTCACACAGTTAGCAAGCAAATGCCAGAGCAGGACTCAAACTTAGGTATGTCTGATTCTAAGGTACACATTTTATTATTTTTTTCACTATACCAATTCCATCCCCCCGACTCCCCACTGTGGGTTGGTAAGAAAGCCCCCAAAGGCTTGGATCTGACTTGTAGAATAAAAAATAAAAATAAAAAAAAAAAACGTTTTAGAACTGTCGTATCAAATGTCTGTATTACATTTTTTTTTTCTGGTGAAATTCACATAGCATAAAATTAACCATCTGATTTTTAAAGTGAACAATTCAGTAGCATTTAATATATTAGCAGTGTGGTGCTCTATCTAGTTCCGGAACATTTTCATCCTCCCCAAAGGAAATGCTGTACCCATCAGCAGCCACTCTCTCCCAACCCCTGACACCCACGAATCTGCTTTTTGTCTCTATAGATTTATCTATTCTAGATATTTCACACAGTATGTAATACTTTATCGTTGTTTTACTCAGTGTTCTACTGATGAGTTCCTGTGTGGTCTCTGTTTTTATTTTATTTGTCTATTCATTTACTTATTTTTCTTGAGCAAAGTCCCTACATACCTTTCAGCCCTGTCCTCTCTCATAGGTTTGCCTAATACTAATATCTTATATTAATATAGTACATTTGTTGCAATTAATGAACCAATATTGATGTATTATTATCATCAAACATAACATTAATAAACTCAATCCCATAGTTTACTCAGATTTTCTTAGTTTTTACCAGAAGTTCTTTTTCTGTTTCAGGATCCAATCCAAGATAGCCCACTATCTTAAGTTGTCCCATCTCTCCAGACCCCTCTGGGCTGTGGCAGTTTCTCAGACTCCCTTGTTGTTGATGACCTTGACAATGTGGGGAATACTGGTCATGTATATCACAAGACGCCCTGATATTTGATTTATAATTAGACTGGGCTTGGCTATGGGTTTGGGGGAGGAAGATCACAGAGGTAAAGTGTCATTTTCATCATGTGGCCATGTGATGTTGAATCATCTTTTATCTTGGATGCACCTTGGCCACTTTCTGGATGAGGACACCGGGGCTCAGCCTGAGGTAGAGCTGGAAATGGCCATGACCCGACTTGAACTCGTACACCTGCCTCTTACCCACCGAACCATTTCCCTCCACCCTGGTCAAGGTCATGTTATGTGTGAGCCAGCGCAGATTCAGTCAATCTAGTCCTAACTCTGTGGCCTCTGCTCACACACTGCCAATTCCATCTCTCTGTACTTTTCCCTTGAGCGTGAGCCAAGGCTAAGGAAGAGGAAGTCCACCTGGAAGGACTTCTCTTTTTCATCCCAAGACCAGGACCCCCGGGAAGGTTCCTTTAGCTAATGAGTTAACACTGAAACAGCGTTTAGTAAGCAGATGGGGAAACTGAGGACCAGAAAGGGGAAGCAATCTATTTGCTTGGACCTGACTCTGTCCGCATTTGACGCAGGCTTTTCTCGTGCCACCTGTCTCCGTCTGTTTCTACATCTGTCCAATATGGTAGCCATTAGCCACATGTGGCTATTTAAGTTCATTATGATTAAATAATATTAAAAATCAGTTTCTCAGTTTCACTAGCTGCATTTCAAGTGTGCAACAGCCACGTGTGGCTGGTGGCTGCTGTATTGGACAGCAGAGATACAGAATGTTTCCATCATCACAGAAGGTTCTGTTGGGCAGTGCTGTTCAGGATGTCACATACCTGTCTCAGTGCCAGCCCAGAGGTGGGCGAGGGCTGTGAGAGCTACTAGAAGGGAGAGTAGCGTTAGCTCAGGAGTCTGCGTCAGCCTGACCGCAGGTTCTGCCTCATCATTCCCCAGAATGAGTGAAGGCTGCCTAAGGAAAGGGCAGGCTTGGACAGCAAAGTGCGAAGTCCCTCTTATGTGGAGGTCAGAACAAAACAGAGGCTGGGCACTGCTCCTGGTGAGGGTGGTCTGAGGAGAGAGGAGTAGCTGATGCTACTTAATCCTACAAAATCCTCTAAGGCTAATAGAGTGAGTGCTCACTCCATTCCAGGCCCCATGCTAAGAACCTGGCACAGACCTCTGAGGTAGGTCCAATTACAGACTCCATTCTACAGAAAAGACGATTGAGGCTCAGAGAGGTTAAGGGACTGCCCAGTGTCACACAGCATGACCAAGATGTGAGTTGGATCTGATGCTTATGCTAGCACAATAACACCTCATTGTACTAGCCGGTGGGAGTCCTGGAAGCCCCCAGAGGCCACTAGGAGGGTTAGTCTTCCCTGCTTCTCTCCTCCTCCCCACCCAGCTGGAGGCCTTCCACAAGGGCAGGCTGCACAAATTCCCTCATGCAACTCGTGCTAGAGCTTAGGCAGAGCACCTGGTTGCGGAGGGGTCAGGCTGCTACTAGAACCTTCTCTTCCTGGAAAGAGACGTGCTAAATGTGACAATCCAAATCTCTTCAAGGGACACAGAGGTGGCAGAGGAATCGACCCAGCTTGTCACTGGGTAGACTGCCAAGCTCCTACACACTTTGTACCATGACCTTCTGCTGCCTGGGATTCAGGCACAGGTGTGTACAGCACAGTGTGGGAAAAACACACTCTTCAGTGGAAAGAACAGCTGAGGATAGCTTTTTGGCTCTTTCAGGTGGCGACATACCCACACCCCATCAAGGTCACACCTGCCCAGCCTTTAAAGGAAGAGGCTCCTGCTCCCAGGAAATGCTTGAACGCGGCTACCTGCTACCATTTGGTGAATGCAACTATATGCTTGGTACTATGCTAAGGGCTTTATATACATGGTTTTTCAACCTAACAACAATCTTCTGACATAGGTGTTATTGTTTCATCATCCTCCCCTTTTTACTGATGATAAAATAGACTCAGAGAGCTTAAGTAACTTGCTTAAAGTTACACAGCTAGAAAATGGTGGAGATAGGATTTGAACCTGTGTGCACCTTCCTCTTAGTCCAGGCCCCTCTTCAATGATAATAATAATAATAATAATAGTAATGAAAATAAGAACCAACATCCCTTGAACGTGGGGCAAGGAAAGATACTAAGAGCTTTACACAGGTTAGCTTATGGTCGAGTGCTATTACAGATGAGCAAACTGATGCCGTATACCAAAGTAGCTAAGCCCTTTTCCAAAGGCTCCATCCTAAGCATCTGGATTTTCATGACAGCCTCTTAACTGAGTCCATTCTCCACCTCCCTTATCCAGCCAGAGAAGAGTTCTTTGTATATTCTGGATACTAACCTCTTATCAGACAGATGATTTGCAAATCTTTTCTCCCATTCCATAGGTTGCCTTTTCCCTTTGTGTCCTTTGATGCACAATTTTTTTAAAGTTTGATGTAGTCCCATTTGTCTTTTTTCTTTTGTTGCCTGTGCTTTGGTCTCACATCCAATAAGTCATTGTCAAGTCCAATACCATGAAGCTTTCCCCCTATGTTCTCTTCTAGTTTTGTAACTTCAGGTCTTACATTTAGATCTTTAATCCATTTTGAACGAAATTTTTTAGATGGCGTAAGATAAGGGTACACTTTATTCTTTTGCATGTGGATATTCAGTTTTCTCAATACCATTTGTTGAAGAGACTGTCCACACTGAGTGGCCTTGCCACCCTTGTTGAAGGTCATTTGCCCATAAGTAAGGGTTTATTTCTGGGCTCTCTATTCTATTCCTTTGGCCTGTCTCTGTGGTATGACCTCATTTTTCGATTACTATAGCTTTTGCAATGTTTTGAAATTGGAAAATGTGACTATATTGTTTTCCAATCTGTGAACACAGGGTGGCTTTCCATTTATTTGTGTCTTCTTTAATTTCTTTCAGCAGTGTTTTGTAGTTTTTACTGAACAAATCTTTCACCTCCTTGGTTAAGTTCATTCCTAAGCATTTAATTAATTTGATGCTATTGTAAATAGAATTTTCTTAATTGTCTTTTCCAATTGTTCATTGCTAGTGTATAGAACCAATTGATTTTTGTGTTGATTTTGCATTCTGCAACTTTCCTAAATTCTTTTATTAGTTCTAACGTGTGTGTGTGTGTGTGTGTGTATGTGTGTGTGTGTGTGTAATCTTCAGGGTTTTCTACATATAAGATCATGTCATCTGTGAACAAGAAACCATTTTTCTTCTTTTCCAATTTGGATGTTTTTTTTTTCTTGCCTTATTGTTCTGGGTAGGACTTCCAATACTATGTTGAATAGAAGTGACCAGTTGGCATCCGTGCCTTGCTCCTGATCTGAGAGGAAAAGCTTTCTTTCGGTAGGAATTTTTAAGAAACATAACTACAATGCCATGATCACACTTAACAAAAATAACAATGATCTCTTAGTATTAGCTAATACCCAGACCATTTTCAGAGGCCTTTGTCTCAAATGTCCTTTTACTGTTAGTTTTTCCAAATCATACCCCTATAAGCTACATGTATTCTTGTGTGTGAATCAAATATTGTTCTAGGAGGAAAACAGGAGAAGGTAAGGGAAGACAGGGTGTCACGGGGATGCCTAGATCGGAATGCACACAGAGACAAGATACAAGCCCAGCACCGTTTTCAAATAATTTATTAGGAATGTCAAACTGAAAATAAAACCTGGAAAAAGAAGTTACAGATGTGGAGAGAAGAGACACCGGAGGGTGGTAACTTGCTGGCTTCGGAACACCATGTAACATCTTTTTAAAAAATTCCCCAAACAAATCAGAAAACGGAATTCCAGGGCTTCCGAGCCCATGGGTGGGCCCAGTGGGGTGGGGGGTGTGGGGGGGTGGTCACAGGAAGGGGGGGAGAGGGGAGCTAAGTCTTTCGTGACTCAGCTCAAATGTGTAGAAAATTAAAAATAAAAACCAATAAAATGCAGCTTCTCTTTTATTAGGAAACATTAAAAAAAAAAAAAAAAAACCACGAACAGCCGCGCATCTCAGTAACAAAGATTATTGCTTTGTGTTCTCAGGGCTAATAGGTTAAGCACCTCACACAAACAATTAACTCTCCAAAGTGGGTTTTAAGGGTGGGGACCATGATGGGGAAGGGAGCTTAGGTCCCCAGCCTCAGACCTGGTGGAGGGAGACATAAAGAGAGGGGACAACAGCAATGGTGGGACTCGGCCCTGCCACGCCCAGCCATGTCACTCGCAGTTCATGAAGTCGAACCCTGAGCCTCTTTTCCCTTGGAAGGAGGCTCAGGGGTGAGGGGCTGCCAAGGGGGTCTGGCCATGGGACCATCCTGGTGGGAAACTTCAGTGAGAGAATGTGGGGGTTCCCTGAGAAGCCCTTTGCTTTCCCCTGGGGCCCAGCCCTTCCCAAAGTGCCCCCTGATGCCCACTCATGGGGGGCTCAGAGCAGAAACCATGAAAGCCCAACCGAGGTAGGGGGCAGGGGGAGACCTTTGGAGAGTTAATTCCTTTCCAGCAGTGGCTCGGGGTGAGCCCTTCTCTTCTCTCGCCCCTTGCCCCAACACTGGGATTTCTCGGGGTGAGCAGGCCCAAGGCCTTTGACCCCCAGGGCCTGAGAGAGCGGGCCTGCCTTGGCCATAGTTGAGGCCTGCAAGCTTACAGTAACGGTGTCTGAGGAGGGGACAGAAACACAGGAGGGAGGAGACCTTTGCAGGGTGGGGCCGGGCAATGCCCTCACCCCCAAGGGGTCTTAGAGGGGGTGGGGGCTTCACCTCACAGTATTTACATATAATACAGGACGGGATGGTTCCAGGGGCTCGGCCTGGCCTACGCAGCCCTGTCCTCTCCAGGGCTGGACGGAGGTGGCCAGAAGCCCACACCCACATAGACATTTTGTTCTCAGCTGGTGGGGGGACACCTGGCCCCTTGCCCCTGCGGCCTGGGGCTTCACATTCACAAACCTAGAAATAGTTTAAAAAGCAGTTTCTTAAACAAAAAGAGAGAGAGAGAGAAAAGGAGGGAAAACCAGAATAAAAAAACCCGGGTGGGGGCTGCGGCCTCGGTAGGCCCCCTGCGCCCTCTCTCTAGCTATGCACAAATACAAAAAAAGCCTTTCTGGGGGAAGGTGGGGTCCTAATGGGGGCACGGCAGACAGGGAGGGGCGCAGGGAGGGAAGAACCAGGGGACCATGGATGGTGGGGTAAACGGCTAATCCAAAATAAATAAAAGCGGGTAGGACAGGGGCAGGTGGGGGAGGAGGCCGGGGTGGAAGAGGGGGAGGTTAGTAGGGGAGCCAGACAACGTCTAGGGACAGCAGGGCAGGGGCCTGGGCCACCCGGGAGCGGGGGTGCAGGCAGTAGCGGTCCGAGTCACTGTGGGGGAGGGGGCGGCTGCGGCTGAGGTGTCCCCGCCCCCTCGCTGGCTCACTCGTGGTCCTCAGTCAGCTGCAGGCTGGGCGCTGCAACACAGGAATGTTACGGGGTGGGGGGGTGTCCTGTCCCCCTAACCCAATGCCCCCCCCCCAGTCTTTGGGGCTCCTGAGAACCCGTCCCATCCTAGACGAGCTTCATTCACACTTAGTCCTTTTGGTTCCCAGTTTGGAAAGCTCTTACTCTCGATTTTAAATGGCTGGATTTATTCAAATATCACTTTCTCAGAGATACCTTCTCTGAACCCCTAAAGCAGCCCCCTCACATATATTTTGGAATTATCTCACTTGTTCACTTGTTTTTTGCCTGTAGAATGAGAGAGGAGCCTTGTCTGTCTTAAACATCCCTCTTTCTTGGAATAGTGCTCAACAAACAGCTGTCTGAATGAATGAATAAAAAAAATGGAGGGCCACTGGTTCACACAGCACCCCACCATCTCGCCATACACTGCGCGATGGCTGTGTGTGCAGGGTTCTCTCTCCGTGTATGCTTACGTGTCAACAGTATTCTGTTTTAATAGCTGTGCAATAGTCAGTTCTATGCATACACTCTCATTGATTTAACCATTATCCTCTTGATGGGCGATTCAGTTACTTGCAGTTTTAAAAATAAATGCTCTAAGTGGAATCATTGCGTCAAGGGCAGAAATGCTTAAAATCTGGATACACACTGTCAGGCTGCCCTTGGGAAATCCTGAGCCAATCGCACAGCTTCCCCTATACCCTCATCAGCGCTGGGCATTGGTAATCTTTAAAAAAAATCTGTGCCCAACATGTAGAATGTACTGCCTTATTGTTTTCATCTATCTATCTATCTATATCTATCTATCTAGCTAGCATTTCATATATATATGTATATATATACATATATATACATATATATACATATATATACATATATACATATATATATACATATATATATATATAATGTGGCAGGTCGAGCAGCTTTTCATATATATATGGATTGGATCATTGCTGGTATGAAGTGTGTCCCCCCACCACGGGGTTATGGATTCCACGAGGGCAGGAACTGGGTCCATGTCCCAGACTGGGTTGCCCAGTACCAGCTTCCCCAGTGTCACTCCCACCCCAAAGCCCCTGCCCATTTCCTCACCTCCTGCCACCTGTCTCTCGCTTCAGTGATACCCATTGGTGAAAGCTGTGGCAATCAAGGGGCCCTGGAAAGAGAAGAATTTGACTCTGAGATTCCTGGGGGGAGCAGAGAAAGCCTGGCGGAGCGCCTTCTCTCCCACAGAAAACCTGAGGTGAGATATGAACCCTTCTCTGGCCCCTGCCCACATCGCTCCCACCACACCCACTAAAAGATTCTATGGGGATCTACATATAACCAGAACCCTGGTTAAAATCTGGACTCCCCTGAGCTAGAATCTAGCCCCTGTGTGCGCAGAGATGGTGAGTCTCATTCGTTCAATATCCCCCAGAGCCCACCTAATACCTGGCTTACAGAAGGTGATCTTTAAATGCCCAATGAATGAATGAGGACCCCTATGTCTCCCTGCTTGGCAACATGTTTCTCCATCCACCATCCCTTGCCTCCCTCTGCCCTGCAGACAGACAAGGCCTTTCCCTCCTCCAACTTCGGGGTCCTCCAAGACCAGCCACTCACCCCGAGACTGTGGCCAAAGCCAGTGCTAGGGGCGGGGCTGGCAGCACTGATGTAACTGCTGACCGCTGAGTCCTGGTTGGCCGCCCCGTAGAGCTCAGCCATGGGGCCGGGGCTGGTGGTCCCCAGGAAGCCCCCTGTGCGGCTGGGAGTCGAACCTGGAGGGGGAGCCATCGTCCAGGGGTGAGAGCCTGGCAACCCAGAAAGAAGACGGTGATAGCCCCTGTGCCTTCAAACCTCTTCCACCCACCCTGACCTTGACCCCTCCCTCTGCCTCACCCCCACACCCCAGCGGGGCCTGTGGGTCCACCTTCTGGAGGTCCCTCCAAATCCACCCATCCCACCAGCCCTAGTCAAGGTCCCATCATCTGTCTGACCACTCAGTGGCCTCCTCACCAATCTCCAGGCCTCCCCCTTCTCGAGCCCCCTCACACCTTCTCCTCACGCTGCAACTGTGTTCATTTTCTAAAATCCGCATCACTCCACTGCTTAAAATGTTCGGCATCGCCCCAGGACCCGGTTCCTTCTACCTCCTCCTTCCTACTCCCATTCCTGCACGGCACCCCACCCAGGCTCACTGGCCGCCAAGCCTTTGCACATGCTATTCCCTCTGCTGGGAACTCTTTTCCTCCTTTTCTGCCTTCCGATTGGAAGTGAAAAGGCCCTTCCTCCTGGAAGCCTTTCCAGAGAGGCCTGTGAGCAACTCTGGTACCTGACTTCCCCAGGGGAGCAGGGCCATCCTTCGGAATTATTGCTTTTTTAATACATGATGCCCCCACCGGCCTGTAATCCCTGGAGGGCAGAGACCACATCAGTCTCCTTCCTGGAGGGCTCTCCAGGTGCTTAATTGACACTTACTGAGTGAATGAATACGTAAGACCCTCTGGAAAGGGGTGGCAGTGGCTATCTCCCCTCTAGACTTCTCTGACCTCTGTACCCCCTTCCTTTGCTTCCTGAACCCCAGCAGGCCTCACCTGTCCCTCGAACCACAGCTGCCGCCGCTGCCGCCGCCGCCATCGGTCCATAAGCGGTGAGAGGAATGGCTGAAAAGAAAGGTCACAGGCACTTCAGTGTGGCAAGTGAGGGGACAGTGGGGTGGGAGAAGGAGGCTGCCTCTGGGTAGAGCCTCTCCAGCCTCGCCCCACCGCAGAGGCTGCCGTCCGCGCCCTGACTCGCAGAATGGATGGAGACAGGTAGGAAAGGATGGCTTTTCAGCGACTGGCTCAGCCTTGGTTTTCCCCCTGGACTCAAGCAAGGGACACAGAGAGCCCGAAACTCACAGAGGGTGTGATGGGACACCCCACCCTGAGTAGCGCTGAGTGTTGCCCACGGCCACCCCTTCTCCAGACAAGGCCACAGCTCTGCTTTGCTCCTCCTGCTGCCTGCCCTGCGTCCCTTGCTCCCTTCCCCTGAGCGCGTGTCCCCAGTCAATTGTGTGCATCCAGCGCCTTGCCTCACGGGACTCCTGGACCACCAGCCAGCTAGGAATGACCACACCTTCCCCCGAGTCCCCTCAGCTCCTTATCTTTGAGCCCCTCTTCAGACACAGGGATCTTGTGACCCCCTTGTCTGCCGTCTACCTCTCCCCCAACCTCCACAGCACCTGGCATCCTGCCTTGTACATAGTAGGTGTTTAATAAGTATCAACTGAATGAGCAGAAGGGATCTCTGCTGGAATAACCAGCTGGCTTGAGACTGGAGATCCTTGGGGCTGGGAGTTGAGCCCCCTCACTGCCTGAGAGGCTATGACCCTGCCCGGAGCCAGGGTCTGCAGAGGTAGCATTTGCTCTCAGGAGCATCAACCTCTCATCCCAAGATGTGTCCCTTGGGGCCATTTCAGTCACCTTGACGCCGGACTGGAACTGCACCTGGGACTAGGGACTCCAGAAAAGGCCCCTGAAAATCCTTGAAATGGCTTCTGGGCAGGGGATTAAACTTTAAGCTAGTGTGGTTCCCATGCAGTAGAGGAACCTTGCCTAAGAGTTTCACATAGTTGGCTCCTCCTCACTCAGACATCACCGCCTCTGAGAAGCCTTCCCTGACCACCCTCACTAAGGCAGCTCCCCGAACCCAACCCTAATGCCTCACCACATCCTGGCATTTCTCACCCTCTGTAAGTAGCTTATTTACTTGTTTATTGCTGTCGCCCTCCACTAGAATATCAGCTCCAGGAGGGCAGGGACCTTGTTGTCTCATTCACTACTGTGTCCCCACTGCCTGGAATGACATCTGGCACATCTACTGAATGCATGAAGGAAACACCCACATCTCCTGAAGGCAACAGTTCAAGACCTCACACATCTAGGAGAGACCTCCTCCCCTGCCAAGATATCTACAGAGGGGCCATTTCTTCTCTTAATTCTTTAAGGCAAGGGTCCCCAATCCCTGGGCCACAGACCCAGTACCAGTCCGTGGCCTTTTAGGAACCGGGCCACACAGCAGGAGGTGAGCAAGCAAAGCTCTATCTGTATCTGCAGCCGCTCCTCAGCACCAGCATCACCACCTCAACTCCTCCTCAGATCATCAGGCATTAGATTCTCATAGGGGAACTGGTCCCTGGTGCCACAAAGGCTGGAGACAGTTGCTTTAAGGGCAGGGGCTAGGCTCCAAGGTCTGTTTTTTGGTCCATTTAGGTATTTCCACAATGCAAAGTCAGCACGGCCAACTGGAGCAAGGGCTTGTCACGACTGTAAAGGGTTACTCATCTGTGTGTATATTTCTTTCCTTCTCCAGACTGCAAGTTCTGTGACATCAGGGCCTGGCTCTGTCTTGTCCCTGCTCTGCCCCCAGGCCTGGCAATGTGTCCCACACAGTAGGTCCTCAACAGTTTTTCAATGAGTGGAAAAAAACTCCCCACCTGTCTTTCTCATTGCCGGTCAAACTCCCACTCTGCACAGAAGAGAGCCCTATCACCCCCATTTTCAAGATTTTCTACTCCCTCTCTCTTCTTCACCCCATGTTTCTCTTCCCCCCACTCCGTTTTAGGGGACTTATGAGCACCCATTGGAAGGAAGGTCTCATCTAAAGCAGCATCCATGCTCACGTCCTCCACACACGGCCAGGTTGCGGGTGAGAGAGTCTGGGGTAGGGTGGGGGAGAAGCGGGTTGAACAGAAAAACGCCTTGCAGCCAATGTCATCTGCACACGCCCTTCCCCTCCTCAGGGACTTGGCCTCGCCCCCAGCTCCACAGCTGAGTTGATTGGTCCAGATGAAAGCTCCAGCTGGAGAAATGGCTCCAGTGGCCAAGCACCTTCATCCCACATGCCCAGGAGTTCCAAACAGGCAGCCAGAGGGCTGGATTTCCCCTCTGATGGGTCTCATTTGACCAGAGGTGGTGTTTGTAAAAATTTCAAATTTGTTGCCAACATTTGAAAATAGTTGGAAAATTCATTCAAAAGCAAAAGCCAGGTTTCTGGCTTCTCTCAGAAAATGAGATCTGTAAGTACTGGGTCTGCATCCCCTCCCAGCAAGGGCTGGCTGGTACCGATCACAGGCACACCCACGCCAGCATGCCGAAGTCCCCACCTGGCCCACTCTGCTCTGGTTTCGAGACCCTGGCTTCTTCACTGCTGGGTCTCAGGGCACTAGGTAAATATTTGCCAAATGGAAGAATGAGTGACCTTGCCTTCATCTGCTAGGCTTGGCCCTATGTCCCACCCTTAGGGGCCATATAGCTACACAGACTGGCCAGTGCCCAGGCAGAGTCACTGTATCCCCACGTCCGGAGGGCCAGTGGGTGGGAGAAAAGGGTCCCACTAGCTTTCCCAGGGGAAGGTCCCTGAGTCCTTCTCTTTCTCCCCATATGGCCTGCGAGGTGTACGAAATCCGAGCGACTGACCTGTAAGCTCGGGGAGAACTGGGGCGCTCGGGAGAGGGGTCCGCTCTACACGGAATTCTAAAATGAAACGTAAAACAGCTTAGGAAGATCCAGGGAGGCCCTTGGGCATGGCCCAGGGAGGACAGATGCACCCACAGGGAGACTGGGCAGGGGGACAGGCCATGCACAGGACCCGAGAGCTGAGGATGGGGAGAGCATGGTCCCCAGCAGGCAAGAGTGGGGGAAGAGACACAGACACAGAGAGATAGACAGACATAGAGGAAGAGTGGGCAGAGTTGCCACCTAAACCCTGGGCACAGGGCCATGCTGCTGGAGCTACTGTTCCCAGTGTTTCTTAAAAGGCTTGAGATTGCACCAAAACATCTCCCAGAATCCACTTCTTCTCCTATTTTTCTTTGGGGGGGGGGCGGGGAGAGGAAGAGCTAGGGAGGCAGCATTGGTAAAAAGCAATGACCTTAGGGCAGGTCAGGCTCAGTTCAGTTCCCAGCGCCAGCACTTTCTAGTTGAGTCATCTTAGCAAGTCACTTCTCTCTGAGCCCATCTCCTCACCTAAAAAATGGGGATCATCAGTCCTCCCCCAGGAGATCGTTGTCAGGATCAGACAACATAATCTGTACACGGGAGTCCAAGCTGAGCAGCCCAAGAGGCAAATGATGCAAAGGAACCTTCTAAAACATAAGACCAAAAAAAAAAAAAAAAAAAAAAAGAGCCTTGCAAAAAATTTGATACTTTATATTTCAAAGAAAACAACATTGAATAGTCATCATGGGAGAGTTCAGAACTTCGCTGGGCTCCCTGCCACTTATTTGAAGGCCTCGTGTTTATTTTTTTGTGTTATCTTTATTTTGAATTACAAATGAGGGTGGTGATCATCATGCTTTTAAATGGTTTTTCACCATTCGGGGTCTTGTCAGCCTTGAAAGGCTCAGTGTAGCATGTGACAGTTATACACGTGTCCGGAAAGATAAAACCAGTGTTGGCCCTTGGGGAGCAGCCACCCCACCCCAAGCCTGGTGCCCTCTTTGGTGGAAGTGGCAACCCTGGAGTCGGGTGGGAAGGAGAGAAAGACAGGAGGCAGGCAGAGATGGCTTGAGAGAGAACGGGTGCCATGCAGGGCCATGCTGGAGCCCTCGTCCCCAGCTTCTGGGGAGGGCGGGGGTGAGGAGGGGATGGATAGGGAGAGGCGCTCCTTCCTCAGACATGCCCTTTCTTCCAAGCCTCCAGCAGGCAGACTCCTCCCATCCATGCACCCCCAGACCCTGCCCTGGTGAGTCAGACTGCCCAGGAACGGGGGACATGCTGGCAGTGCAGACACACTGAGCTGGACTTACCGGGGAACTGGTAGGTATAGCCAGGGGCGAGGCCTGTATAACTCCGGCTGGCGTAGGTCGTGGCCTGGAAACCGGGGTAACCTGATGGAGCGAGGCAGGGTAGTGTCAGATGCCTCAACTGATTGGTGAGGAAGGCTCTGAGCCACACACTTCCCTTCCTACCTCGTAACACCGGTAACAGTCAGTTACATGTACCAAATACCTTCTTCATGCCAAGCCCTCTGCTAAGCCCATTGTACAATTTATTTTCTCCTTAAACCTCACAAGAACCCTAAGCAGTTGTTATTACTAGGAACCCCATTTTACAGATAAGAAAACTGAGGCTCAGAGAGGAGATAGTTAGTGGCTGAGAATAATCCAAAACTTTACCAAGGCTTCATGCTCATGCTCTGTCTGGCTTCTTCTTCCCTTCCATCCTCATCTATACTCTGCCCCAGTCACTCTGCTGTTTCTCAGATTCACCAAGCTCTGTCCCACCTCAGGGCCTTTGCACATGCCATTCCCACTGCCTGGAACACTCATCTCCCCAGGTTTTCACATGACTGCATCCTTTTCATTGTGCAAGTCTCAGCTCAGATGTCACCTCCTGGGCAAACTCATTCCAAAAGAGTCTTCCCTTCTCATTAGTTACAATATTTATAGTATCACCCTGGTTTTTCCTTTTCATAGCTCTCATGATCATTATCTAAATTTGTTTCAGGATTTGAATGCTGATTTTCTGTCTTCCCCATCTTTTATTTCTGTATCTCTAGCACCCACCTGGTGCCTGCTACTTAGTATACATCTAATAAATATTTGCAGCTGTGAAAGAAAAATCATATAGTGAGTGAGTAATAATGGTGTAAATGGGATTCGAACTCAGATCTGACTGGCACAATTCTCACTATTTGTTACAGGATTTCTTTCTTTTTTTTTTTCACTCTTTTAATGAGGTAAAAAATGGATCACCTTGAAAAGAAAACTTTCTCAATGTTCCACATCAAAGGAGGCTAAAGAGACAAGACAACTAAATGCAAGACCTGAGTCTAGCCTGGATCTTGTTCTGAAAGGCAAAAACATGCTATAAAGAACATTACTGGGTCAACTGATAAAGTCAGAAAATAGAGAGATCAGATTAAAATATTATGGTTTCATGACAGAACATCCTTAACCTTAGGAGATATACACTGATGTATTGAAGGGTAAAGGGCCATAAGACATGTAATTTGCCTTCAACTGACTCAGGAAAAAAATCACAAGTATATTGTGTATGTATGTTTGTGTGTGTGCACACATGTATGTGCATATATATACATATACACACACATACAAATAGAGAAAATACTAAAGCAAACAAGGTATAAGGTTAACAACATATGAATCTGGTAAAAGGGATAATTTATTCCTCGCGCAACTTTATTTCTTCAACTCTTCTGAAAGCTTGAAATTACTTCCAACTACAAAGTGAAAATTAAAAACTTCAAAAGAAGCCCATGCTCTATTTGGAGGGTGCTGTTCTGTAGTCCCAAATCCTGACCCTTTAGCCCACACCATTTCCTCTTCCTCTAAATTCCCAGAGCACCCCTCCCCCATCCCCTGCATAAAGATCCCCTAGTACTGTTCTCTTTCTGTGTGCACACAGCTTGTCTCTCCAGGGAGACTGTGAGCTTCCTGGGGGCCCAGCTCAGATTTTCCACCCTTGGCCATGGGCCCCAAGTGTTGCTGACTCTTGCTCACCTGCCAAGGCTCATGGCAGCCTTCATCTCCTCTGGGGGGCCTCCCAGACACCCAAGCAAGTTTAGGCACCTCCTTGGGCCTCTCACAGCCTCCAATCACTCTGTGGTGATATTGACCATTTATTCCTGTCTCACACTTGACGGGGAACTCCACGAGGGCAGCTGCTGCCTCTCAGAAGCTGCTCCATCGATATTAGTTGAATGAACAAGCAGCAGCCTCCCTTTTGCCTTCTTAAAGGACTTTGGGCCTTTGTAAATCTTGTTCCCTCTGCCTGGAATACTTTCCCCTTCCCTTCTCCCCTGCCTTCCTGTAACTAACTAGCTCCTACTCCACCAGCAGACTCAGCTTAAACAAAACTTCTTTTCTGGCTTCTCCAAGTCTTAGTCAAGTTCCCTGTGACCTATGCTCCCTTGGTACTCTATACATTTCTATCTTAAATCTATCTATCTATCTATCTATCTATTTAATGATCTTAGTTATTTGTTTTCCTGTTAGACCATAAAGGTCCAAGGAAAGTTACTGTTGTACTTCCTGGCACAATGCCTGGCATTTATAGTTACTCAATAACTATTTACTGTGTGGATGAGTGAACTCACAAATAGATGGATGGACAGAAGGACCAATTAATTAAGGAGCAGTTGGACCATTCTTCCAGCTACCGCCAGAGGGCAGTAACCCACAACAAAACTGCCCCACCTTTGGGAGGCCTGAGATCCTTGGTCCCCACTCCCGCCCGGTGACTCAGGAGGGCAGACCACAGAGGAGATGTGACACTCACGCCACCCACCCCCGCCCCCGGTAGCCCCAGGAGGAGGTCCGGGCAGGAAGAAGCGCAGGTGCAGGCCTGGCACATACCCAGCATGCCGATGCCCAGCATGAAGGCGTCCATTCCGTAGGGCATGACTCGAGACCTTCCCCTGGCTGAGCCGGTCGGCGACATCACCTCTTTTGGCTGAGCTTTCTTACATTCCACCTGCAATGAGACCTGGTGGTCAGTCCTTCCTACAGTTCTGGGTTCACAGACCCTTCTGTTCCCTGCCAGGCCTTTTCATTAATTTCATAGTTACCCATTGACGGAGCACTCGCTATATGCTAGGTGCTGTGTAAAACGGCTCTGTATGCAATAGTTCATGAATGTTTACACCAGTCCTATGATGGAGGTACTACTACCACTCCCATTTCATAGATGAGAAAATAGGCTCAAAGACGGGAAGTCATCTGCCCAGTGACTAGACTAGCAAGTGGAAGAGTGAGAATTTTGACTCAGGCTTTTTAACCTGTACTTTTTAACTGCGATGGGACACTGCCTTCCTGTCCAGATTTTCAGTGGGTAAGGGAACTGGCTCTACACCACTGACTGCCTCCCGAACCTCCAGCATCCCTGGCCGGCTCATTCTGGAGCCTCAGTCTCCCTCTGCACCTCCACCCCATCTAACACCAGCTCACCATTTTGTTGTTGATTTCATGGAAATGGATTTCACACACTTTTTCCACGATGTCTTCGCTCTCAAACGTGACAAAACCGAAGCCTGGAGGGCAAAGGCACGGTCAAAACCGGGCTCATGGTCAAAACCGGGCTCACGGTTAAAACCAGGCTTATGGTCAAAACCCAGCCCCAAGTCACATCAATACCACCACTCTGCTCTCCCAGGAAGGCATCTGAAAGTTAACGAGAAGCTCCGCTCACAGCGCAGCCAGCTCTTGACTACTCTCTGAGACATGGTTTCCAGTTCCAAATTACAGATGTGAAAACCAAAGCTCAGCAAAGTGAAGTGACTTGCTCAAGGTCACGCAGCGAGTTAGAAAGTGGCAGGGCTATGAGGAAATTACACTCGACACGCCCTTTCTTTTACTCAGATGCTTTCTAAAGGGGGAAGAAAGCACACGCACTTATTTAAACTGACACAAAGGTGTACACACCCAAACGTGTTTGTACACAGACACATTCATACACATATAGGTAGGCACTCACACACATGCCCATGTAGCACATAGATACTTACTGGAACTCACAAAGACATAAAGACCCTTCCGTATACATACACAGTCACCTTGACACACCAAACACACACATATTTGAACACTGACATCCTCACATTTAGAGACATACACACACAACAGCACATACTCCGCTCTTAGAACAGGTTAACAGGCCCTAAGGCCTGAAGCCACTGGAGAAACAGCCCCACCTCCTCCCTGGTGTGCCCCAGGGACTGGAATGGGATTCTCAGAAGGCAAGGCCCTTGGGAGAAAAACAACCAGGCAGTGTGAATACTGTGGCCCAGATGCTCACAGGTTCAGGGGCAAGGAGGCTGGGGGCAGGGCTCAGCCCAAGGGTGAGGGTGGAGGGAGGTGGCAGGAGCAGACTGCCTGGGGTCATGAGTTAGCCTGACCCTAGGGTAGCCTGGCCTGAGCTCTGGTTACCAGGGACAAGGTAAGTCCCCACAGACACACTGGCTGAGCAGCCATGGTGGGGGCCGCGTAGGGGTGGAAGGGCTCAGTTGGGAGGGAGTCTGCTCCTCTGCTCCTCTCGGGTGTCTGCAATTCTGCAAGTTTCTAGCACAGGAAACAGCGGGACAAAAGCCTTCTGTAAGGCCAGGCCCTGGAGAGGATGCAGATCCTCAGGGATAGGATGTCAAGAGGAGAGATGAAAGGGCAGCTGTGACCTGCAGCCCCCTGGCTGACCACAGGCCCCCAGCCCCGCCTGGAAAGGGGGAGGGGGCCAAACTCACCTCGGTGCCGGTTGGTGGTTTTGTCAAACATCAGCATGGCATCGTCCACCTGAAATGGAACAGAACCATTTTGTTGTTGGAGGACCCACCAGATACCAGGGGACCTGTCACAACCCAGGAGCAGGGGCCCCCATACGCACTGCACTGTTGTCTAGTTGAGGCTTTATCTTAAACCTGCTCCCATGCTGGGGACAACTTTCCTTCTGCGACCTCACTGGAAGCCACAGCAACCCCCCATTCAGCCACCAGATTCTCAATGGACCAGCCTGCAAGTATTAAATGCTGGATATATTCCCGGCACATTGCCTGCATGGTACAAGCCTCATTTTGTAGATAAGGAAATAGGCTCAGAGAGGTGAAGCCACCTGCCCAAGGACACAGAGCAAATCTTAGCCCAAGCCTGGGTGGGCAGTAGAGGAGGAAATACAGAAGCAAGATATGAGATGGGGAAGCAAAAGCCTCTTCCTTTTTTGCAAAAGGCTGAGAGGACAGCAGCCACTCCAGCCAGTATGGACTCCCCTCTGCTGGTACAGATCTTTTCCTCTAATTGAGGTTTCCTTTTGCTAGAGGCTGTAATTAAAGCAAGTAGAGTTCAGTGCCTGGGCTGCTGGCCTCCCACTGACTGGGGGAGGGGACAGGGGCTTAGGAAAGGGGAAAGTCTACATTAGCCCCCATCTCTTGGACCCCAGACTTCTTGCTACTCCCTCAAGGCATCCCCTTAGATACATGGACAGCCAATGGCCTTGCCTTCCCTTCCCTCCCACAGTCCCTTAGCCTACATCTGGTGAATCCTCCTTGCCGTCTTAATTCTTCAGCCAATGTCAGCTATCTCATGGGGTTAAGCTAAGGTCTGGTTCCTCCTCGGTGGAAATCAAGGGCTGCCTCCGATACCCCTCCATCACACTCCAGCTGCCGACCCTCACACAAATGGTTCAACACCCAGGGGATGAAGGAAAACTTCCTGAGGCCGTGGGGTGTGGCCTCTCCCCATTCTCCTTTGCCCTTTCTAGGCCCCTCATCTGCCTTGCTAAGGAAAGGGGCGGCCTCTGAACAGGGTGGTTCTCCAACGCTCCTTAGGCGCCAAGCTGCACTGGGCCTCTGACTTCCCCTAGAGAGAACCAGGACCCCACTGAACCAGGAGGCAACTGGGTCCCTAGAGAATCTGAGAACAAAATGACACCTTCTTCCCCTAGGAACTTCCTGCCCAGGGCTCTGCAGGGGAGTGTCACCCTCACTCCCATCCTTAAGGACCCATTTTGAGTCCCAATCCCAAATTCGCTGACTGTTTAAACTGGAGGGACACTTCAGGCTCAGTACACCTTCCCTAGCCGCTTAAACAATGGAATATAGAAACCTAGAAAGGAGGGCTGTGATAAAAGCATAAGCTTTGAATTGGAATGCTAGGTCCCGCATTTGCTGGTGAGTAACCTTGGGCAAGTGGCTGTGTCTCCATGACTCAGGTTCCTCATCTGTAAAATGGGTGTACCAGTGTCTTATCGGGAAGAGTTAAAAGAGATTGTGCATAAATACTCTGGGATGTAGTAAGTGCTTAATAAACAATGACAATTATTTTCATTTTATTATGGAGGGGCTTGCCCGCAGTTACGTGGGTGAAAGTGACAAAGCTGGAGAGAGCAGCCTAACAGTGCTAGCTTTGAAAGTTCCACGAGGACAGTGCCCGTGCCAGCTATGACCACGACCATCTTGTGCTCAATAATTACTTTTTTGAATGAATGAATGAATGAATGAACTAAGAACCAGCCACACCCTCCTTTCTGTCCTACAGTTTTGAGTTCCTGCCTGACCCACAAACTGATTCTGTCCAAATCCGCAGAATTCTCGACTTCTTCTATCCAGCCTTCCAACTCCACCATCCCTGGCCCCCCAGATCCTTCAACCTGAGCCCTGGCTGGACAGATCCCCAGTGGGGCAGTGGGGTTGAGGCCAGGGCAGGGAACAAGGAAGGTGGCTGGGGGTCCAGGAGACCCCCACTGGTGTCCCCTCCTGGGGCCAGCTGAGGGGAGGGAGGCTCCCAGCCCAGTGTCCTTAATAGGCTTTGGTCTCCATGGGAACCCGAGGGCAGGGGGGCTCTGGCAGGGGGAGGGGAGGCGGCCGAGGCCTGCTGACCAGTGGGAGCCGCCAAGTTCGGCGGCCGCTAAGCCTGAGTGGCAGCCATGGCGGCTGACCATTGTTCCCCCCTCGGCGGCGGCCCCACGATCCGGGCGGGGGGCCCCCCGCCGCGGGGCCCTTGGCATTCCCGGCTGTCCCCCTCGCTCCCTGGCAGCCTATTCTCCGGCTCCCCCTGGCCTCCCCGGGCCGGTTTCACATGCCAACGCCGATTTAGGCCCGAACAAAAGACGCGGCCGCTGACGGCTTCTCCTGGGGCCCGGTTGCCATGGCAACGCCGGCCCCGGGGGCAGGCGGCCTCCAATCACAGCTGCTGGATCAGATTAGTGCGAGCTCTAATGCTCGGCGCTCAGACACAAAGACACCCCGCCGGAGCGAGCGGGGCCTGCTGCTTCCCAGGAGCGCCCTTCCCTCTGGGGCCCAGGCCGCCGACCTGCCCTCGGTCCTGGACCTGGGTCCCCACGGAGGCGCCTGAGCCCCGGCCTCTGGCCCCAACGCCGCCAGCATCCGCTGGCCAGGGACCTCCCACCCTCTCCCCTTCTACCCTTGAGACATGGGACTGAAAACCTATCCAGCTGCCACCCCGCTTCCTATTTCCCAAGCCACCTTCTTTTCCCTTTGCCTAATGGGGAACTGAAAATGCCTTGATGGATAAGTAAGAGACCCAGCCTGTGGCGTGTCTCAGGAGTAGAACAGGGTCCCCAACACTAAGCAGCCCTACTTCGTCCCGGGATTAAAACTTGGTCCCCTGTTAGCCATCTCTCCATAGGACCTTGACATTGAAATTGTTCACGTTTCTGAGGACATCCTATTGTCTAATATCGCCACATCTCCTACTTCATAGACTGAATAGCCCAGAAATTAAAGCTGGATGTACCTTAGAGCTGAGAGCCAATCCTCCGGGTCTGATCCTCAGTCCCCCAAATAGCTAGGGGATGGGTGTCTCCCCAGCTCCTGTCCCAAGTTCCCACCTGTACAAGCAGGGTGCTCAGTGCAATTGGGAGTCATATTTATTACCTCCTTATCATCCTCACCAGAAAGGCGTGGGGGAAGGTACAACAGCCCATGGCCTGGACAGGTGCAAACTCCCAGGAGGCCAAGGGGTGACTGGATTGAACTGGCTATGGGAAAGCAGCCTCCCTCGGGAGCATAAAGATAAGCACGAGAAAAACACAGGGGAAGGGCAACAACAGAGACAGCTACTGTGTGGCCTGTATCCCTGGGGATGTGTCCACATTTGGAGGCCCATAGATAGGACAGGAGCCTGAACGGTGTGTTGGCCTCGCCTCACCCACAGAAGGACCCAGCCCCCTTTACACCTTTTGCAAAAATTGGAATGACCTGGACTCCACTTGCTACTGACCAATTCTACAGACCTTTCAGACCACCCCCTCACCCAGCACCCCAGATTGGACCCACCTTCCCGAACTGCTCAAAATATTGCTTCACGTCTTCCACCGTGGTGTTCACTGATAGCCCCCCGACAAAGATCTTCTTCGTTCGAGTCACCATCTGTTAGGTGGAGGGAATGAGAAAGTGGGCATCTGAGTCCCGTGGCCTACTGCCACCAGCAGGGGCTCGAGCTCTCCTGCCAGGGCGCCAGCTGACAAGCTCTCTGTGGCCCCAGCTACTCTGAAGGCCCCCCCGAGCTCCCCCTTGAACCCCCGCCTCTAGGCCTGTCACAGGCAGCTGTGCACCCCATACCCTGGCTGGCTGGAGTGTGCCTCCCTCCTGCCTCCCTCCCTGAGGTCTGTGAGCAGAAAATGCCTTTCCTAAAGACCAATACAGAGAAGGGGGTAGGTTAGTGACCCAGACATACAGCCGAACTTAAAGACCCCACCAGCCCCCTGGGAAAGGACAAGGCCCACCACAGGGTGCCCCTGAACTCCACACCAACATTTTCCTCATCAACCTTCTCCCAACCAACCTCTGGCAGCCCCGTGGCCCTAGCCCTGTTTTAAGAACACATGGTCCTAATTACCTCAGGAGCGCATGGCTAATCCACGGCAATTCCCAGCCCCATCCTAACACTAAAGCACCTTCTGTCACCAAACTGCTTAATGGAATTAACCCAATTCCGACCATGTGCTCCCTGGTGCGGCTTCCTTCAAATACCTGCTCCAAAATTGCTTTCCGGCCCTCTGCTGGACCCTTCCAGAGATGCCCACTTCCTGTTTCCTATAGCTGTCCTCTCCCTTCGCTGTGGCAGGAGCTGCGCTCCATGACTCAAAATCCTAAAGCACTCTAGTTCCCACCAACCCCCTTGCAAAGGGGGAACTAAGATCCCCTGGAGAGGGACCTACCTAGTCCTAGGACACATAAGTCAGCAGACACAGGGGTCCTGCCCCGGGTATTATAATCAGCCTTCCTGTCTGTCCCTATATTCCACTGCTTAAAAATTAAGATCTGGCTAGTTGCCCAGTGGCCTGGACTAGAATCTTAGGCCTCTGACCTGAACCAAAAGTTTTGAATGCTATATAGCTCAACTGCTCAGAAATCTGTTTTCCATACACCCAGAAAAGCACCACAGCCCAGGGAAAGCGCACTTGGGAGGGCAGTCCCAGTCACCCAAGTTGAAAGACAACAGGTGACAGACTCCATGGTCCCTTTCCCCTCCTCAAACCCAACACATCACAGTCAAGAGGTAGGAGGGTGACTGGGGTCATAGGTAGCTCCCTGGCCCAACTCTAGCTCAGCCACAGGGAGTATAGTTCATCCTGGAGTTGACCTAAAGAGGCAACAGGCACAGAGGATGTGATCTCTGAGGTCAGAATTCAACTCAGGATCTAAATCATACCAGTTTTAAATACAGGACAAGTCCCCTGAGGGGTTCCCATTCTCCAAATACATGCAGCCCCTTTCCCAGTTCACTCCAGAGCACAGCTGGAAAGATGATGCATGGTGTCCTCAATCCACAGGGCAAGGACATCAAGAATCCTCCCTCCCCCGATCCCAGGTCACACAGTGGTTCCAGAAGCATCTTTCATCCAAAGAAATGCTGAGAACATCACTGCCCTCTGTAACAGAGCTGCCAGACACAGACACACCTACCTTAGGCTGTGCTCTTCGAGGAAAGGCCACCTTGGGATCAATCTGAAAGAGAAAGGAGAGGTAGAAGGGGTCTTGATTATCACGCTTCAGATGGGTGACCACACAGCCTTCAGCCCCAAAGACCTCTCTCATTCCAGGACAGAGGTGACAGAAACAACCACTGCCTCTAGCAGGAAAGTACAGTGGTTAAGCATTTAGGTCCTAGAGCTAGGCCGCCGAGTTCAAACTCCACTTACACTGCTTCCCAGCTGTGAGACTTTAGACAAGTTACTTCAAATCTCTGAGCCTTGGGGTCAAGCTCACCTGCAAAATGGGCAAACAGTAACATCCACCTCAAAGGGTCCTCTGCAGATTATTTGAGATAATGCTTACAAAGCACTTGGCACGCTGTCTAGCTCACAGCAAGAACCCAAAAAAATAAGCAAAGTCTTATTCCTTTAAACACCAGGTATATCAAGGGCCTTCCCGGCTTAACTGACTTCACGCAGAGACCTGTCTAGGTGAGGCATGCAATCCAGACTTTTGAAGCCTTGCAAATGGAAACTCTCTGCTTCAAGGTAAGAGTTCATAAGCCACCAGGAACGGACTCAGTTCTGTTTCCCCGATATTATCGACATCTAAGAGCCCTCCTTGAGGGTGCAAGCAGCTTCCTGAGAATGGAGCTAGGCTTGGGGTGACGCAGAGTCCAGGTTTGGTGATGTGCAAGGGGCATGGGACTTGGACTCAGAAACTCTGGGCTCCTGGCCAAGCCTATGATCTTGGAAACTCACCTGACCCCCCTGAGCCTCAGTTCCCTCATCTGTAAAGTGGGGACAATCACACTCACTTTTCTCAGGGGCAGTTAGGGGGAATCAAACGAGATAACGTGGGTGAAAGCAGCCCTTTGTGAACTGCCCTTCATTGCACAAGCAAAGGTACTATAACAGCAGGCCAATTTTCCCCTTGGCTTTGAACAACCAGAGGAGAAAAGCAGCATGCACCCGGGTATTCCTGGATACTCCACTTATACTTAGAAACAGCAAAAGCCAGAGCATAAGACACTGTGATCAATTCAGGGCCTGTGAGGCCCAGTCATTCCAGAGTTTCTTGCCACCCACATGGGTAGACACCACTCAGAAGTTCACCAGCCAATCACAGGCAAGATCTATCTTTTCCCAAAATTCCTTCCATTCAAAACTCAGGCTCATGCTAGGCGACTGGCTCTGGCTCCTCTCTGCCTGAATGGTGCAAACCAGGGACCAGCTTCCTACAGTCTCCCCTACTGAAATCTGGCCACAGAGAAGGAACCTTCAAAATTCACGCTGGGCCAATGCCTCCTCTCTTTCCACCAGGCCCCAGGGAAAGTCACAGCTGACCATTTTTCCTGTCTAAAGGTATGATTTCACGCATCTATGGACATTTTCGTCCTATTTCTCTTAAAAACCGCCTCCCCAGCCACCACAGCCCAACTCAGACAGTGCCCCTCGCACATCCAGCTGAGGAGATGGTACCCAAGCCAGGTCCCACAGACCCACACATACCCATCCCTCAACACACCCCACCTCCACTCTGACTCATAGTTGGCAACATAAATAAAACCCAACAAATAAATAAAAGGTGAAAGTCAGAACTTAAAATAGACTCCCCACAATAAACCTCCCTCTTACCCCCTTTTCCCAGGCCAGAGAATGCCAAACACAAAGCCCTTGCCCTTGAATCTTGAATTTCAAAAGGATGTCCATCTCACCCTCCTTTCTCCCCTCTCTCTTCCCTTTATCAATCTTCCATCCTGCCCCAAACCCCAGCCGCAGCCCCTAAATCTCATCTTCCTGAGCGCTGCAGAAACCATCAGTGCATTCTGAGGACAGGGGATGGTAGGAGAACAGGCAGCTCGATGGCAGATAATAACCAAAAACAATAGGCCACTGTCTCTCCATTCCCAGCTTGGGTCACTCAGTCTGAGCCAAGAAGATCCTTTCAGAGCCGGCAAAGTTGAGGCCTGGCCTCATTTGCTCATTACTGGAAGCAGGAGTGGGAGCCACTGGGCAGAGATAACAGGGGCTGGGGACAGGCGGTAATTTAACAAATTCTTGGGCACAACCAGCTATTGTTGCAGGTAAAAAGGAGCCAGGGACTGACCCAAGCAGGGAGGCCCAGGGCTGGGGGAGAGTGGAGGAGTGTGGAGAGAGATCACACTGTCCTGGCCCCTTGGCAGATGGTCACCCCCATCACAGGTCACTCCCATCACAGAATAACTCCTCCTCTGACTCTCTCCTTCTCCCTCCCCTTGAGCTAGGGACTGGGCCAGCGCCCCCTGCAGGGCCCAAGACACCGGGGAGCAGTGGGACAAGAGCAAAATGTTCCAGGAGTTTGAATATCAAACAAGCAGCTAAGATCTAGCCCTCAGAAGGGTTATTTCCAGGCAAACTAGCTTCCTTCTCATAAATCCCCTCATGGGCAAAGCAGGTCTGAGTCTTCTACACAAAGCAAGGGGCACACTGACCAAAAGTCAGGGGAAGAGGGGAAGGCGGGAAGGAGGGAGGAGGATTCAATGATGCTTTGCCATTGGTCTGGAACTGAGGGGGGAGGGGGGATGTCACAGAACCCAATATTAGAGTTCAGAGAAGTGGTGACCAGGGTGGGTCACTGCAGCCCTGACTCGCCCAGTTTGGGCTGGTGAAGGGACCTAGCCTCATCCCAAGCTCCTCTCGGAGGCATCAAGATTAGTACATTTGGGGAGGGGGTGGTAGCTGCTTTTCCCCCTCTCCCATACTGGAGGGACTGGGAGATGGAGCATCTCATGGCAGGCCTGGGTTTTTTTTCTCCTCTCTCTCCCCTCAACTCTAGTGACAAAGTTTCAGAGCCTGGCAGCCCTTCTACTCAGAAAACTCCCTTCTTCCTTAAGGACCCTGTCCAACTGTCCCCCGGGGAGAGAGTCCTTCCTGACCCTCTCCTCCGGCGGCCTCCCTCTCCCAAAGGACCCCCGAAGCCCCGGGGGCCACTCACTGTTTTGGAGTCGAGCTCGTGCCGCGATTGCGCCAGCACTTTATCCACCCCCGCCTGGTCCATGAAAGTGACGAAGCCGAAACCCCTGCGCGCCGTAGTGAGGGAGAGGCAGATGGTTACAAGGAGTGAGTGGCGGTGGAGGGGGGCGAGCCGAGAGCAGGAGGAGCGGGTGAGGGGCTCACCTGGATCTCTTGGTCAGCGGGTCCCGCATCACCAGACACTCCTTCACCTCCCCAAACTGGCCGAAGTATTCGCGCAGCCCTTCTGTAACCACACACCCGCCTTCGGACCAGCCCGGGCCCCGCGCCCTTCCCCCCACCCCCGTCCTTTGCCCCCGGTGACCCCGGCTTGGCCCGGCCGCCCCCGCGCCAAGCAGCCTGAGCGTTCTCCCCTGTCCCCCCCACTCCAGCCCTCACCCGCCTCCCGTGGAGCCTCCTGGCGCCCATAGGGGCCCCAGGAAGCCGAGGGCCGAGCTGGGCTAGAGGGGGGACGGCTCCGGCCGGGTTCCCGCCGCTCAGGGAGCCGCCTCACAAAAGTTTGAGCCGCAGGTGCGAGCGGAGTTGGCGCTGCCGCCGGCGGGTCTCGGGGGCCCGGCCCACCCCCCCGATGCCCCCTGAACCCCTCATCTTCTCCCCTCCACCCGCTGGGCCGTGCGAGCTTGCCGATCGCCCTGCGCTCTCGGGGTCCCCGGGCGGGGCGCGAAAGAGAGAGCCCGGGGGCGCCCGGGGTCAGCAGGGCGCAGGGCCGGGGTGGGGTGTCCGGTTCCGGGGCGCTGAGGGGTCCAGGGTGCCCTGCCGGGCTGGCGGGCGCACCCGGGCTCGCTCACCCTGCGTAGTCTGCCAACTGAGTCCCCCGATGAACATCTTGCTGCGGGAGGAGGAGAGACACAAAGGGCCCGCGTGAGCGCCGGGCGCCGGGGCGCAGGGGGCGCGGGCCCGGGCCCCGGGGAGGCCCGGCCCGACCCGGATCGGCCATGTTGGCGGGGCCGGGGCGGGCGCGGGCCGGGCAGGCCGGGCCGGGCCGGGCCGGGCCGTACCAGGGGTCGTGCGGCGAGTCCGGGGAGGCGAGGCCGGGCTGGGGCGCGTCAGTCTCCATCGGGAGCCGCGGGCGGCGCGGGCAGCGGAGCGGCGGCGGCGGCGGCGGCGGCAGCGCTCGGCGCGGGGCAGATGAGGAGCGCGGCGAAGGGGGCCGGACGGACAGGCCATGCTGCCCCCTCCCCCGACCCCGCTCGGGCGGGCGGGCGGGGACGGCCGAGGGGAGGGCCCGCCGGGGGCCGACCTGCCGGCTCCTCCCCCCGCCGCCCTGCGCGCATAAAGCCCCGCGCTCGGCGGCGCGTCCGGGCGCCCGCGGAGGCGGCGGCGCCCGGACCCCGCTCCCACCGGGCTCCCGGGTCCCCGAGGGCGCGAGAGACCCCGAATCCCGCTGCGGGCTGGGACCTGGGCGCGGCCGCACCCCCCACCCATCTCAGCTCGGGGGCCGGGCCGCGGGAACGCCCTCCCAGAACGAAGCGCTTCCCGGTGCCTTCAAGGTAGCTCGGTTCCGGATCGGGGACCCCCTCCCCCCAGTTCTCCCTCCCATGCCCCTGCTGCCTAGAATCTAAGAGATCCCTAATCTCCCTGGGTCGGGAGGGAGATAGCCCCAATGCACCCAGTGCCCCCCAAACCCCTCACGGTTCCAACTGGTGAGAACCTCTCCATTCCCCCAGCCCGAGCGGCAAGCCGCCCTCCGAGCCCTGAATTGCCTCCAAACTTAATTTAGGGTTCTCCATCATTGGCCCTCAGTCCGCTCCCAGTGTCCCATATACCCCATATCCAATTTTGGGAACCCTCTCTCAGAGCCTCACGTCCCGAGTAGGGAGCCTCCATCAGCACCCCGGTAGAAACTGTATCTGTTTCCCCAATCCTTCCTCAGCCCTTGCTATCCCTAGTGAGAATCCCCTTCAGCTCCCCTAAATCCCTTACGTCCACAGAAGCCCCTTGCCCCAAGCCCCTGTTCCCAATTTACCACCCCCTCCCCATCCCCACTATGAGGAGGCTCCACCGTTTCTCTTACTCCCTCCCTGGCTCTTGTCAGCCCCACTCAGACTGTGTCTGGACTCGCGAAAGCCGGTTCCGGCCGCTCACCGCCCCCTCCCCACCTAGGCTGGGGGAGAGGTCAGAGTCTCTTAGAGACTCCGGTGTTCAGCTTTAGGAGCCCGGCGCCCCAGCTGTGCACCTTCCCCTCCGAATGACCCCCTTCTTCTGCAGAGTTCTAAACCCTACCTCATCAATTGGAAGAACCTAAACTGCCTACCCACTGCGTTTGGAGTTGCTTCTCTCAGCCCATCTCAATTTGAGACGACTTCCCACGAAGGCAAACCTCTTCGATTCTCCTTCCTTCTCCCACGCTCCCAATTTCTGGGACTCTGAGGTTCCCCCGAACGTCCACTCAAGGCTCCTGGGGGCCATCTCACCCACCGGGAGGACTCCCTCTCTCCAACCTGGGAACCCTGAGAAAGTCCATGCTGGATTACCTCCGGAGCCAGCGGTGGTGGCCTCTCACCCCCATCTGACCATATCCATATCCTCTCCTTAATTCCCCAGCCCAGCAAGGGTCAAATCAGGAGGCTGAGGCAGCTACTCATCCCCCCCTCTGGGGGGTCTCAGTGCCACACAAGCCCAGTTCCTCCCAACTCACCTCCCACTCTTTCCCCCCATTACCTTAAATCTACCTCATGAAACCCAGTGATAACCCTTGATGACAAGCCTCTTGCCGCTCGCCTTGACATCTATCCTCCAGTCAGCCACCTTTTGTTAATGTGTGCGGCAGCTTTGGGCATCATAACCCTGACATCTGGAAGGGTGCCCATCCCCCTCTTCTCAGTACATCTTCCCTCCTCCCACCCCAACCACCACACATGTAAGAACGTGAGAGACTCAAGTTAATGGTTTCCTCGGGGACCTTCAGGGAACACTCAGCAGGTATATCCTGCCACCCTGTGTGCATAACGAGAGAAAGCAACTTGCTTTTTCCGGTTTTTATCATGCTACTCACCCCACAGTTTCTCACACTTCCCTGAACTGGGGGTGGGAGGCACCCCTCACAGGGCATTTCTCACCATCTCAATACAAACTGGAACATCAAGTGTGTCCTGGAAGGGATGCAGATGAAGGTCGTCAGCAGGTAGCACCTTTAGTGTCAGGGAACCGACTATACCTAGGTTTAAACTTTAAGTTCCTTGTGTGCAAAATGGGGCCAATGGGGAGGTGCAGGAAGGGGAGGACCCCAAATGTTCATGAACATTGATTTGTGTGCTGGTGCTGTTGGGCAGGTGGCTTGGAGGGTAGAAAATGGGTAAGGGTCATTTGCTCAGAGCCAGCCCAGCTTGTATAAGTAGTAGATGGAGATGGGCTTCATTTATTAGCATCCTCATTCAGGACCTCAGAAGAACTTTCTACTTGTGACTATGTGGTTTGAGGCACAGCGACCAGTGGGGTGGACTTACAGACGTTGCCTCCTTACTGCACGTTCATTTCAGCCTCACTTCTTCAGTCCCCTTTGTTAACACTAGGAGCAAGGAGTCCTCCTTGGGGTAGTAGCCTTCATAGGACAATGCAGCTGTAAATGCATGATTCTCATCGTAAATTGAGGATCTCAGAGGTATTAAGGGAAAATGATCTTCAGAGCAACTGGCCCAGACTCCAGAATTAGGCGACTAGAGGATGTGGTTTCAACTTTTTCTCTCTAGTGCTACACACACTGAGCATCACTTAGAGAATTAAAGAATAATCTGCTTTATAATTTTAAAAAATCCTTTTGAGAAAGACAAAAGGCAAACGACATTATGCCCAAGCATTAAGATGCAACTTGGAACACTCATTCCTTCTACAAATATTTATTGAACACCTGCGATCCAGCACGCACCTTCTAGGCACTACATTCCTAGCACCTACCTTTGTGAAGCTTGCTTTCTAGAGACAGGCGTCAGATGTGATAGATAGATAGATAGATCATAGATACATAGATACATAGAAAGAATAAGATAGGTGATAGATACATACATACATACATACATACATAGAAAGAATAAGATAGATGATAGATGGATAGATACATACATACATAGATACATACATAGATACATACATAGATACATACATAGAAAGAATAAGATAGATGATAGGTAGATAGATAGATAGATAGATAGATAGATAGATAGATAGATAGTCAGACAGGATAAGATAGATATGTCAGTTAGATATTGGTAATGCTGTGGAGAAAAAAGAGGGATAGGGAGGGTGGGAGGCATGGGGAGGATGATATGCAGTTTTAAATCAGGAAAGTTCTCATAGGGGAGGGATGTTATTTTAGCAAAGACTTGAAAGAAACAAGGTACATTAATCTGTGTTATCTAGAACTCTCACTTAAGCATCTCTTGAGTGCAATGATCATTGATATTCTCAATTTGATGTTCAGTGCTCTAAAACAATGGTTCCCAAACCTTATTATGCTTAAAAAATCACCAAGTGATTTTCAGTAGACCCAGGGTGGATGGGAGCTCTGAAAACTGCATTTTTTAAAACAAGCACCTCTATCAGATGATGCTGTTAGATATTTTTCTTGGACCATTCTTAAAGAAACGTCATTCTAAAATATACTAAAGAGTCTTCTAGAATGACAACAACAAAATTAAAGGTTCAATTACAGTCTGTGTGGTTTTAGTGTTGAGAGTATTCACTGTGTCCTCATTCTTTGAAATGCAATGCCCAAGCAAAACCCTTGATTCCCCAGGCCATTTCTTGTCCGTGCAGAAGGGAAAATTTATCATAAGCTGATTAAAAAACAAACATTTATAATAAGTCTCCCCTTTTTATGCTTTAATTTTTTTTCCCTCTACTTCCCTCCAGTTCCGAATTTCAACCAATAGGTGAATGCCTGGGGGTAATGAGAGCACTTGACCAAGAGTCAAGATCCAAAGGTGGGTCCTGGAACCGCCACTGTTTCCAGTTAAGTGAATCTAGGGATATGCTGCTCAGCCTTCTGAGCTTCCATTTACTCTCAAGAGTTGCTGTAAGACTTGAGTGAGATCATGTGTATGAAAGCGCCTTAAAAATCTCTAAAGCATTATGGAAAGAGAAAGAAGCTCTGTGACTGTGCATTCGCAGATCCAGTTAATCTGGTCCAGTTAAAATTCAGTTGCCTTCAAGATAGTGTGGTACTGTTATAAAGATAAACATATAGATCAATAGAATAGAATTGTACCTCTACCTCATACCACATACAAAAAACAATTCAAAATGGATTAAAGACCTATATGTATGAACTAAAACTATAAAAAGAAAGAGAGATCGATCAGATAGCATTAAAATTAAAAACTTGTGCTTTAAAGGATGCTATCAAAAAAGTGAACAACAACCCATAGGATAGGAGAAAAAATTTGCAAAGCATCTATTTGATGAGGGACTTGTATCTAGAATATATAAATAAGTTGTACAACTCCATAACAAAAAGATAAATAGTCCCATTAAAAATGGACAAAGGATCTGACTAGACATTTCTCCAAAAAAGATGACCAATAAGCACATGAAAAAATACTCAATGATAATGATAGCCATAAGGAAATGCAAAGCAAAACTACAATGAGCTATCACTTCACACCCACTGGGTGATGTCCACTGGGATGGCTAGAATTAAAAAGATAGATAATAACAAGTGTTGGGGAGGATGTAGAGAAATCAAAACTTTTGTATATTGCTGGCGGGGATGTAAAATGGTACAGCGCTATGGAAAACAGTCTGGAAAAGTAGGCCCTCAAAAGGTTAAACATAGAGTTACCATGTAACCTAATAATTCCACTCCTATGTATATACTCCAGAGAAATAGAAATATATATCCACACAAAAATTTGTACACAGAAGTTCACAGCAACATTATTCATAATAGCCAAAAAGTGGAAACAACCCAAATGTCCATCAACTCTATACAAGGGAATATTATTTGTCCACAAAAAGGAATGCATTACTGACACATGTTATGACACAGATGAACCTTGAAAACATTATGCTAAGTGAAAGAAGCCGAAACAAAAGGTCACATAGTGTGTGATTCCATTTACATGAGATGTCCACAGTAAGCAAGTCTATAGAAATAGGAAGTAAACTGTTGGGTGCCTAGGGCTTGGAGGGTCAGGGGGAGACCTGGGGAGAAATGGGTTCAGGTTTCTATTTGGGGTGATGAAAATATTCTAAAATTGATTATGCAATGGTTGCACAATTCTGTGAATATACTAAAAACTATTGAATTATGCACTTTAAATGGGTAAATTGTATGGTATGTGAGTTGTCTTAATCGAGCTGTTACCCAAAAGAAATCACTTGCCTATTATAAACTTTTCTCTGATCCAAGTGACTATGCAGTATCTTGTTTTAATTTTATCATCATCACCACCATCATCATCCAACATCATCATCTAGCAATTAAGTAGATCCCATATATCAGACACTGGGCTAAGCACTTTTCAAGGATTTTCCCATTTCGTTCTCTTAGCAATTCTTCAAGGTAGAAACTGTTGTATTTTTCTTTTACTAACCAGGAAAACAAGTCTTAGAGAAGTTAAGTAATTTGTCTAAAGTCACATAGTAAGTGGGGAAAAGAATAGCTAAGACTTATTGAGCAATTACTGTGTTCCAGGCACTGTAGTAAACACTGCTTCAGGAAACTCATTCAACCCTTAGAACAACTGTATGAGGTAGGTCTCTATTTTACAGATCTGAAAGTAGAAACTTGGAGTGGTAAACTCACTAATAAAGATCAGAATGGTAGCAAGTGGGGGAGCTGAGATTTGACTCAAGTCTGATACCAGAATCTCCACCATGAACCACTACATAATATTATCTACCTGTTTAATGCATAACAGTTCACTTATTATTATAGATGCTTCTAGACTCTCTGTTATGTTGGAATGAAAGCTACTTAAAGGCAGGGTCCCTGTGCTAAGCCTCTGCCATCTCTTCCACCACCATCACCATCCTCAGGACCATACCTTATAGTAGGTGCTCAATAGTTGTTTATTAAATACTTACCTAGAACCAGTCACTGTACGAGGACTGGAAGATGTGACGGTGACTGAGATAAACAGCTCTCTCTACTCTCAAAGGGCTTACAATCTACAGACATATTCACAAGAGTTTTATATGTATCTTTTTAACCAAGTCATTTTAATCACTTCAGTACTCCAATGGAGTAGGTTTCATTAATACATTTGTTTACAGATGAAGAAACTGAGACTCAGACACCTGAAATGACATGCCCAAGGTCGTGCAGCTAGCAAGTGTCTGGGGCCAGTCTAAGAACCCAGCTCCACCTGACTCAAACATTATGCTACATCTGTCTCCGTTTTTCTCCCTGACTTCCACCCAGCCCCCCTATTTTGGCAAGGACAAAATTAAATAAACTATTCTGCTTGCCCGGCTGAGAACACCCACAGTCTGTCCAGACCTGCTGACTCTCCCACTTTCCCACTGTCACTTCCAATGACAGCTGGAATCGGTTTGATGTGTTAGTGAAAGGGACATGCTTTCGGGGTTTTATGGTTTCAGCATCTGAAGTTGCCCCTCTGCTGTAATTAACTGTTTGATTTAGTCTAGTCAATTAATAATTCCATAATTCTAGAGCTGAAGAAAAAGATGATAAGAGCATGCCTCCTTCATTTTTTATTTTTTTAAATGTTTATTTTGGGAAACTGAAACTGCAGACCTGGAAAACAGAAACCACAGGTCTGTCAGTAGTGACTGTGGGGGAGGGGATGCCAGGCTGTTGGCAGGGGCTTCCAGTTACACTCAGGCAGGGCATAAAGACGAGGGGCTGTCTAGAGGAGGGTCCTCTCTGAGCTCTGTCTGGGAAATAAAACACCTTCTCCCTAGAGACCTGGTTTTCAGGGATCCCAGGGAAATCATGTTTTGGTCAATGAACGTAATAGAAAAATCATTGGACAGGGAGTCAGGAGCCTGCGGCTCCATCTCTGACCTTGAAGCAGACTCTTCCCCTCTCTGAGCCCTAGTTTATTCATCAGCAAAGTGGAAAGTGGCCAGAATATTTCAGAGATGGGAAATTGGTTTCAGTTTTTCTATTGATTAGTAGTGGCTAGGGCTGGGCAAGGATAGAAAGCTGTGATTGATTAGCAATGTCTGCCATGGATACAGTTAATCAGGAAATATTGAAAGGAGCGTTATATATTTGCCCTCCCTGGAGTATCTCGACATCTTTTCTAGTTTTGGTCTTCTAGAGATTTTAGAACAAGAAGGGCAAGAACAAGAGCTATGCAGCTATCCCCAGGGGTCGGAGCCAAGGGAGGAACCGCCAAAGTGATAATCTTACTAGTAATGATAATACATGACTCTGTATGTGGAGTAAAGGTCTGAAAGAATTTTCATCAAACCATAAAGCATTAACATCAAAGCATTTACGTGGCGGGGGTGGGGTGCATATTGTGTGTTAGTACGCATGTGGATTTTTTTGTGAGTATAGATTCATCTTAACAATCAAAAACCTTAGTAAAAATCATTTGAATGAGACTATTTCAATACTTTTTCAAGAACAGTCATAGCAGCATTGTTCATAATAGAAATTGGGAACAATCTAAATGTCCATAAACAGGAGAACGGATAAACTATGACATAGTTGTACAATAGAATACTACGCAAAAATAAGAAGGAACATATGACTGACACACAAATGAATTTCAAAAACATGTTGAGCAAAAGAAGCCAGACACTGAAAAATACATACTGTATGATTCCATTTATATGAAGTTCTGGAATGGGCGAAGTTAATCTGTGGGGAGAGAAGTCAGAATAGTGTTTATTGTTTGGGGAAAGGGAACAGATATTGACTGAGAAGCAAGAGAGAGTTTTCTGGAGGATAAAATTTGTTCTATACAAGCACTGTCCAATAGAAATAAAATGCAGTCCACAGCTGTGAATCACGTATGTAATTTAAAATGTTCTAGTAGCTACATTATAAAAAACAGGTAAAATTTCTTAGTAATATGTTCAAAACATTAGATTTCAACATGTAATCAATATAAAATTATTAATTACATACGTTACATTCATTTTTTTATATTCTTCGATATCCAATGTGTATTTTGTGCTTATAGTACTTCCTAGAGTCACATTTTAATTATTCAGTAGCTGCACGTGAGGAGTAATCACTATAGTGGTTGACAACATAAGTATCTTAATCTGAGTTGTCATTATGTATAAAAATTATCAATCTGTACACTTAAAATTTATGCATTTTACTTTATATAAATTATAGTTCAATAAAATAAAAAAATGATACTTTACTAAAAAGGCAAAATTTTTTTTTTTTAATTTAAAGGGGGATGGGATGAGAGAGCAGGGATAGAGTAACCAAGCAAAGGAAAGAAACTACATCTCTAACTCTATTTACCATCTTAGCAGGAAAATCCACTGGCACTCGGGACACCCAAGACTGGGCTAGAAAATTATGAAAGATCAACTTTGGTCGAAGTTAATCAAGACCTTAGTTTTCAGTCTTCAGCATTTTATCCCAATTGTCTAGTGTGTTACATAGGACATGTCACTCACAGTACTAAAAAATAAGATACTGACAATTTTCCTGAACCCTTGCCATTTGCTCAGGATGGTGCTTAGAACTTCCCTGCATGATCTCATTTAATCCTTGCCACGGCCCTCTGAGGTTGGTTCTATTATGATTCCCCCCTATTTTGCAGACCTGCAAACTGAGGCTCAGTAACTTGCCCAAGGCCACTCCACTCAGAAATGGCGAAGAGAGGATTTCAACGCAGGTCTCCTTGGCTTCTGGCCTGGTAGTCTTATCCACCACCTCCACTGAGGCATGAAATGCTTTACCCTCTTTAAAAATAAATAAACAAATAAACAAACAAATAAATAAATAAGAGAAGGAAATAAACAAATGAAGAAGAGTGGATTTAAAGTTATGTCTATAAATAACATCACTCTTGCTCCCTGGCCTTCAGAATACGCTCTCCTGACAAGGGAGTGAAGAGCTGGGGTTATTATATAGAGCTCCGGGCTATCTTATCTGAATGCCCATGGAAGCGTGCATCACTTGGGAATGTCATTCCATCAGGAGTGTCCCAATTTCAAGAAGGTTGATAATGGCTTCCATGGAGAGCCTCTGATGTCTCCTCCTTGTTTTACAGATGGAGAAACTTAAGAGATCCAAAGAGAGAGGTGTCTTGCCCAAGGTCACACAGCTAGTACTCGGTAGTTCTATTTTCACATCTTCACTTTCCATTGAATGAATCGAATATGCCTTTTCTACCATGTCATGTACTTTGGAGGTGTCTAAACCTAAGACTGGCTGCCAGTTCTTAAGGAGTTTACGCTCCAGTAAAGGGACAAATTATATCAAGCTAAGTATGAGGACATCAAGAGACTTTTGGAGGCTCAGGGGAGAGAGAGAGTACAGCAGGGTGAAGAGGAAAGGGAAGACTGGCATTTGAGCTGGATGGGAAAGCAAAAATAGAGGAGAGAGGATCCTCTCCAAAGCAGAGTCAGTGGACACCGGTATAGGCTAAATTGTGTATTTTTCATTATTGCCCTACTCTACTGGCCAGCATGGGGCTGGATCAACATTAAGGCTCAGCCAGTGTTGGTTGACTGACACCAGATAGAATTCATTCATCAGAAGCAGAGAGAGAAAGGAACATTCATTCATTCAACAGATATTTACTAAATGTCTGTTATGTTTCATGCTTAGCACGGAGACTTGAGTCAAATATACTGTCACCAGGTCCACCTCTCTCTATCTAACTTAATAGAACAATAACAGTAGAAGTAGGAGCTATAATTACCATTTATCACATGCTTACAATATGCCAGGTGCTTTGCTAAGCAATTTACATTAATTGACTCATTTATTCCTCCCCCCAAAACTGAGGTAGTCTACATTTATTATCTTCACTTGACAGAAGAGAAAACCCAGACACAGAGGGGACATGTAACATCTTAAGGCCACAGAGCAAAGATATCAAAAGATAGAATTTGAATACAAGCAAATTCTAAACTATTCTGGAATTCAATCACTTTCATTCCATCTTCTTGTTTACCACACAAGTCTGGGCACCACCTCCTCAGCATACCTGATTTTCCAGCAGCTGCTGTTGCCCTCTGCCCAGATCAAAACCCTCTAGTGGCTTCCCTGCACTGGTTAAACAAAATCCAAACCCTTATAGTGGCCTACAAAGCCCTGCACGACCTGCCCCTACCTCTCCAGCCTCATCTCTCCACATCCTACTTACCCTCTTCCATCTGGTGAATTGGCCTTTCAGAGCCTGGAAATCATCATGCTCTTTCTCAACCGGGAATCTTGGAATAGGTTTCCCCCAGCCTGGAGCACACATCCTGCAGCTTGGAGCACTTTTCCTTCTGCCCGGAGCAGTCTTTCATCAGTCTGCAGTGCCCTGCCCTTATGTGGAGTCAGACACTCTACCGATGAGCCACGAGGTCCTTGCCTTGCCCTTAGCCCAGCCTGAAGCACCCTTTGCTTATCATGGAGCACCTTCTTCTTAGCCCTAGATGAACCCCCTCCACACCTCGATCACGTTTCCCCTACTGGAGCTCCCCTCTCTCCCTTCTGTACCAGGTTACTTGCTTATCATCTTTTGGATTTCAGCATAAATGTCACCTCCCTATGAGACTTTCACTGATCACTTCTCTGATCCTTTATTCCTTTGCATTTTCCCCATTTCTTTTTCCCTGTAGCACTTGCCACCATGTGTATTTGTGATTGTGTATTGCTTGGTTAATATCAGTGTATCTCCAGATCATAAGCTTCTTGAAAGTAAGGACTGTTTTCTTCTTGTTTCCTGTTGTATGGCTGACACATAGCAGGCACTTTATACATCTTGATGGAATAAGCAAATAGGTAAATAATGTGGTAGAAACTTTAACCTCCTTAATACTCGAGTACTACTAATAATAATCACTGTTGTTTGTCTAATTCTTACTGCGGGGCAAGCACTTTCACATGCTATTTCATTTACTCATTCGGTAACTCTGTGATGCAGGTATAATTATTATCTCCATTTCACAGATGAGGACTCTGAGGTTCAGAGAAAGGTTACCACTTGGCCAAGGTCATATGGCTGGTAAGAGGAAGAACAGGGCTTCAACCCAGGCTTCCCTCTGTACTCCTTGTATGTCTCATCCACCACTCCATATATATACCTTCTCTAGGAGAGCAGGGCTAGCTCATTCTTCCTGCTTCCCTCTCCTGTCGCTTCCTTAAGTTCCTCCAATGAGGAGTTTCTGCCTTGAATTTTAGCTAGCAGAGGGGATCAGAAGGTCCATTTAGGGCTGGCTCCTTAATATAGTAATCGTGATCATTGTAATTGTTTGCGCAAAGTTACCAGGTAGCAGGCACTGCACTCACTCATCTCACCTCACAGAGCCTTCACCAGCACCCTGTGAAGTAAGGACTGGGAGCCAAGGCTCAGAACGCAAAGCTGCTCACCTGAGGTGACACAACCGGAAAATAGACAGAGCCCCAGTTTCAAACACTTGTCCTTCTGACTTCAGACTTTGTGGCCCAGAGGAGAGAAATCAGATCCAACCTGGAGAGTTCCCTCCCATGCCTTGCAGCAGCAATCCCGGCTGTCCCCTGAGAAGGACTGCTGACCTTGCTCTGCCATCAGGACCAGCAGACCCCAGAGGACTGAGGGAGCACTCAAGAAGATCCATCAAGAAAAACTCAGTCCTTCTAGATGTAATTTTTCTATTTCATTCTCCAAAAATCAATTTTGTGTATGTTTTATAACAAAGATATTATAACAATATAATTATATACATGTATCATCAATACAAAAATTTATATACATTGGAGATATGGGTTTAAAGATTGTTTCCTTATGAACCAAAGTCACCTCAATAAATTTAACAACAAAAGGAAGATTGTTTCCTCAGGAATGTATGATAATAAAAATTTGGAGACCGTTGGTTAAGACAGGACAAGGATAAAAACAATTCTTATAGAGTATCTACACACAAAAGTTAGGCCCCTGCCTCACACCATATTCAAAAATTAACTTGAAATGGATCCAAGACCTAAAACTATAAAACCTCTAGTAGAAAATATAGGGATAAATTTTGATGATTTTGGTTGTGGCAATGGGTTCTTAGTGATGTCACCAGAGCACAAACAACAAAAGAAAAATGAAGTTAGTTGAACTTCATCAAAATTGTAAAAGTTGTACATCAAAAGACACTATCAAAAAAATGAAAAAGACAACGAACAGAGTTGGAGGAAGTATTTGCAAATTATACATCTAATAAGGATCTAGTATCCAGAGTATATAAAGAAGTCTTACAATTCATAATCAAAAGACAAACAACCCAATTAAAAATGGGCAAAAGACTTGACTAGTTATTTTCCAAAGATGTACAAATGGCCAATAAGCACATGAAAGGATGCTCAACATCATTACTCATAAATGAAATACAAATCAAAGTCACAATGAAATATCATTTCGTACCCGTTAGGATGGCAATAATGAAAAAAAAATTTAGGAAAATTACAAGTGTTGACAAGAATACTGAGAAATCGGAGCTTTCTGTACATTGCTGGTGAGTATGTAAAATGCTTCTGTGCTGTGGAAAACTCTTTGGTGGTCTCCCAAAAAGTGAAACATGGAATTACCATAGGACCCAGCTCCTAGGTATATACCTGAAATAATTCAATACAGGTATTCAAACAAAAACTTGTACTTGAATGATCATAGCAGCACTATTGACAATCACCAAAAGAGGGAAACAACCCAAATGTCCATCGAGTGACGAATGAATAAGCAAAATGTAGTATATCTACACAGTGGACTACAACTCAGCCATAAAAAAGGAACAAATTTCAAAAACATGCTGAGCGAAAGAAGCCAGACACAGAAGGTCATGTATTGTATGATTCCATTTATATGAAATAACCAGAGTGGGAAAATCCATGGAGGCAGAAAGCAGGTTAGTGGTTGCCAGGGGCCAGATGAGGGAGGAATGGAAAGTAACTGCTTAACGGGTATAGGGTTTACAGAAAATGTTTGGGAACTAGTTAGAAGTGATGGTTGCACAACAGTGTGATACAAATGCAATGGAATTGTACACTTTAAATTGGTTAAGTTAACCTCAATAAAACAAGTGAGTTATTATTACAAAATAAGTCTATTAATCGTGGTAAAAAAAAATATGTTTTTCAAACAGCACAGAATTGTCTTGGGATCTCTTCCCACTTCCATTTCCACTCCCCAACCAAATAAACACAGATACTATAATTTATTTTATTGTGGAATCCCCTTCAAATGTTTTCTATACATATAGAAATGTGCAAAATGTATGTGTGTGTGTGTGTGTGTGTAGATATTTCCTTTTTCTTTTACAGAAATGGGATTATATTATGCTCAGCGTATTGCCTTTTATCTTTTGGCAGTATATCAATGACCATTCTACATCAATACGTTCTTCTTAATGGCTCCATTATATGAAAGTCCCATACTTTCCCCAATTCTCCATCCTTAGAGTCCTGAGTCCCAACTCCTATCCTTCCACAGACTTGTCCATGACTTTGACCTTAATTGTTGCTTTTCCCCATGGCATTGTGAGGAGTCTCTAATACCCAGCAGGTGCCTGGCCCCATGGCTTTGTGAAAATGACAGCCCCTTCTGCCTCTCTCTGTCCTACTGTAGGACCAGCTGTGGGTACTGAAGAATAATGCTCAGGAGTCTAGACTGCTCTTCTTAGTAGCTGTGTGACCTCAGGTAAGTTCCCTAACCCCTCTGAACCTCGGTTTCTTCGGTTGCATTGAGGTAGTAACCGTCCTAAACGACAATCCCTGTGAAGCACCGAGCACAGGGCCCAGGTCAGAGCCGGCTGATGTCATATGATCTTTCAGGAAGAAAAGAATGGGCCAATCCCTGAGTCTGTGGCCACCTGCCTTTGGGTAGGGCTCTAATGTGGGGTGCTAAGGTGGGAAGGTGAGGTCCAGCTGGGCGGCCCTGGGAATCCGGGAAGAAGGCGAGGCTGGAGTGGAAACGATTAGAATGAGAACAAACTGACTCCTGAATAGAAGCTTTTATTCCTGCCGAAGAGGGCTTTGTTCCCCAAACACGTGACACACGAAAGCCTCTACTTGAATTCGGGAACCCTAATTGGTTCTCAGGTGGGGGAGGAGAGGGGTGTCCGGATTTAGGGATTCCTTAAAGGGACAATACTGTGGAGAGCTGGGCTCAGGGTTCT
>PVKZ01001368.1:0-222663 GCA_004027375.1 Macroglossus sobrinus
TGTGTGTGGCGGGGGGGGGGTGCTTGGCTTTGTCACTTCCTAGTGTTTGGCCTTCAGTTTCTCCTTCTGTAATACAGCAAATATTTCTTGAATGCCTCTATTGAATAAGACACTGCAATACGCTCTTCTCAAAGTACAAAGGGATGCCAGTATATCGATCATCTATTCTGAAAGTCTTATATGCACCAGGCACTACACATATATTACTCCTCATCTTCTGACTTTGATTTAGATTTATATTTTATTATTCCCAATTTACAGAAGACATACCTGTAGTTCAGAGAACAAAATATTATTCTTATCCTTAGAAGTTTACAGTCCCATGAAGGCTGATAAATGAACTCATAATTTTAATACACTGGAATACTGTAAGTCACAGAATCAGAGAATTATTTCCCTAGAAAGGATGTGAGTGGTTAGAACGCAAACCCTTGTCAGATGAGCATATGGACACAGGGACTTGTCCAAAGAAAAAATGGCAACTTAGTGATAGAAGTGGGGGCAGATCTCAGGGTCCAGAACATAATGAAGGTTCAGAGAAATTAAGGTACCACAGGATTCTGGGATTTGAGAAAAGTTTGATTGAAAAGGAAGCGAAGGAAAGCAATCTTAAAGGGTTGTAGGGATGCTGGGAGAGGAGGCAAGGAAGGCGACGTGCAAGCTAAGAGTGTGGAGCGACTTTGGCAATGGGGGGCAGTAAGAATAAAGCTAAGAAGGCAGCAGTGTTCTGTGGCACGTGTTCCCAGATTCCCTGGACTGTCTCCCTACATACATTCCCTAAACTTGCTGGGGCTATCGCTCCCAACAGCTAGCACCCATGTCTCTTGGTAGGCTGACAGTGCTGGGCTGTCAGAATCTGCTCTCCCTGTGTGCTCAGAGAACACGAAAAAAATCTATGATGAAGGGAAAGGAGCCTGTGGGTGCATAATGGGGTAGAGTTCCCCCAGCTCCTTGTCCCCAGAGCAGAGATGGCTCTGAGGTGTGCCCTTCATTGTCCACTGCAGGCAAAGGTTCACCTCCTTCCATAGGCCTTTCTTGATGCTGCATCCTTGCTCGGCCTCCGTCCCTTCCCTGTCCTGTTTCCAGGCTCCCACAGGGGTGTATTCCTGGGACGCTTCCTTATGACTCAATTCCCCAGAAATCCTTGTGTCAGGATCTGCCCTTGAAGATGCAACCTGAGACAAGAGCCATATCCTGGAGCCTTGAGTGACAGGATGTAAGACACACCCTTAATGTAACTGGGGAGACTGCAGAAATCTTCGAGCTTTGGAAAATGAATAGGCTGGTAACGTGGATGGACTGAAGAAAACCGGAAGACTATTTTCATCAGGCAATTATTGTTAGCTTCTCAGGATGCTCTGATCCAGTTCCATTATGTGTATTTTTCCATCTCAAAAAAAAAAAAAAAAACCAATGTGATCTTCAAGACTTGACTTTAACATCTGTATATCTGAGGAGCATACAGTGAAGGTATGGCAATTAATTCATGATTCTAGCATATAGAGGATTCTGCATGCATTTAATGACTATTTTTGGTAGCCTGCTACATGCCAGGTGTTGCTCTAGGAACTCTGGAGACAGAGAACCATCAAGGTCCCAGTAAGTACCCAGTACTTACGTTCTAGGGAGATGGACAATATAAAACATGAAAATCATATATATGTATAAGGTCAGAGGCTAATACATGGTATGGAGAAAAATAACACAGGAAATGGCAAAAGAAGTGTCAGGAGGTAGGGTGGAGGTGATGTCGGGAAAGGTCTCATTGAGAAAATGGCATCTGAGCAAGAATCTGGAGGAGGAGAGGGAGTGAGTTGTGTGGATAGCTGAGGGAAGGGGATTTGAGGCAGAGGGAACTGCAAATGCAAAGGCCTCAGGCTGGAAGGTGCCTAGTAAGTTCAAAGAACCACACTAACTCTTACTTCTCTTTCAGCTGTGACCTCCCATCTCCCAGGCTAAAGCAGGTGATCACTATTCTTTTGGGCTCCTATTGTATCTTGAGCTTACTTCCTGTGGAGCGTGGATGACACTGCATTGTCTGCTTGCTCTATTGTCACGGTCCCTCACAAGATGCTGAGATATTTAGGGCACGGACTACAGGTGTAACCTCAGAAGCTGCAGTGTTACAGTTCCTTGCACATAGTGGGTCCCCAGTAAATATTTCTGGGATAAATGAAATAATGTAGGAAAGCACTCTTTATGCCCACCTACTTGACAAACTCAGATTTTAAAGGAACTGTTACCACTCCCTTTTCTTATTTTGGGTTCTGCACCCAAATATTAACCTTGCAAGTAGGTCCATGATAATTTGTTCAGTCATTGCCTAATGGGAAAAAGGAATTTAAGTCTCTGGCAGGATGAAGATTCAGTGTTAGTGTCTGCTCCAATCACAGTTCTTTCTAAGTTCTGGATATCCCAAGTCAATAACCAAACATCTTTTATGTATCCCATCTCTAGAGGCAAAGAAGAATTACTTTTTAGTCAAAGCCATATGACTGTTGGCTTAAAAAAAGGTCACTGCATCAAGTCTGATTTTCCATGCTAATTGAAGACAGGAAGATAATAATCCAATATAGGATAAAAAAATTCACAGATACAATTATGTTATACCAATTTTTATCTTGCTCAGAAATTGCAAAAACTTGGACATAGCCTAGACCCAATTTAGTGCTACATTCAGTATGAAAAGAAAAAGATTTAACAAACAACTTAATAAAAAAAAAAAGACTGCATGGAGTTCTTTTACACTTTCTTAAAATTTTAGATACCATATCGGTAGAATTGATTTGCTAACCAGATTACAAATAATTTTTGGCTGTTACTTAAAGCAAAAGTTCTTGATAATTTATCAGGCATAGTGTATACTGTGATATAAATCTTAAAGTAATTATGCTATGCGTATTTTTCACATACCATTTTTCCAGTTCTAAAACTTCTATTTTTTAATATTTCTAGTTCTCTGCTGAAATTATCTATGTTTTCATTTATCCCATATACCTTTTCCTTTAGATCATCGAGCATGGTGATGCTCACCCACGCTACCAGTACTAGTCTATTGTCTTTTGTCTTAAGAATGGTTCACATTTTCATGTTTCTTCATATGTCAAATACCTTTGGAATATATACTGGACACTGATTTTACATGGTGGAAACTCTGTATGCTATTATGTTTCTCTAAAAAGTATCTATTTCAATCAATTAACTAGCTTAGACTCAAACCGCGTACTCTATCTCATAGGCATGAGCTAAAATTTCAATTTGGTTTACTTATCCTTAGCTAGACTACTTATGGGTTGCTTGTCCACGTGTGGTTCAGGAGTCAGCCTGAGATTTGGGCAGAGTTTATATAAAGAATAAAGGGCACACTTCCTTAGCTTTCTTCTAAGATCCCTCCGCCTCTTTTACTTTCCCGTAGCACTGGTTGCCCCAAACTCTGCCCTCTTGTTCTTTAGGCCAGAAAGACCATAGGTTTTTCTTTGGGAATTTTAGCCACTTGACATGCGGTTGTGACATTAACAGCCATAAAAGCTGGTAAACTTATTCCTTGCCATTCCTTTCTTCCAATTGTCAACTTCCCTTGAGAATCTGCCTACCATCATTCATTTTGTAATGACTTGTGGCAGGCATTTTAAAATTTTTGAAAATTTTGTCCAGAGTTTAGTTATAATATCAAAGATGATCAGTCTTGTAGAAGTTTCTTTGGCCATATTAGAAATGGGAAACTAATTTTATTTTAAACCAATTTATAATTTGAACTTATTGCCTATTTGAATAACTTTCATCCTAATAAGATGAAGTTTTACTTATTTTCCAAAGATAATAAACTCCTACTTTCAACATCTTCTCTCTTTTCAACCACATCTTTTTCTGAAGCTTATAACAAGAAAGTATTTTGAATTTCCTTTTCTTCTGTTTCTTGGGAATATTTTTTAACTATAAAGAAGCATGTATGGAGGAAACTGGATTCAACTTCTCTGTCCAATAATAATTTGGAGAAGGCACTAACTCAGTAATCAGCTCATGATAGATTAAAAACTGATTTTTGTCTAAAATCCATGGATTTAAATATATACATATATATGTGTATATATATATAAATAAAATAGATACATATATACAAATAAAATACATATTATACATATATATTTTGTATATATAATATGTCAAAAGTATTATTATATAATGATGATGATATACAGCAAGACATCAGCTGCCAGGATGAACAGAGCATGCCCAGTCCAGTCCGACTCATGATCACTGCATGTGGGCTGCACTGGGGGACCACAAGGACTTGGCTGCAAGGTCAGAAAAAGGTTGCCTTGGAGCGAAAAATACTTGAAACACATAATGGGTCTGCTGAAGTAACTCTCCTTAGTAGATGGCTTTCAAATGTGTCCCTGATGAGATGGAGTCGGCAGTCTAATCCAATTAAAAAAAACTAAGATGGTTCTTGAGGGCTATCAACTACTCTTCTGCACGGTCACAGGTATATGACAATCGCTACGTTATCGTGAAATCAGAAGGGTGGTCTGAAGGGCGTCCAAAAAAAGCAGGGTGAAAATCAGATTTTGAGACTTCATTCAGCATCGTTAGAGACAGAACTATTTTATCTACGATAGAGTTTGATATATTTTTTCACTAAAATAAGGTTTTATGTATAGAATGATGAATAGTTCATCAGGCATTTCTATACCTTGGATGAAATATGTCCATGACTATCTAATTTATTTTCTTTTGATTTAATGTTCTCGACACAGTTTTTTTTTTTCTCCTCATGTACTGCTTCAATTTTCCTGGTACTTGGATGAAAGATGGGAATATTCATTCCTTTGTAAAGTGTAACTTTGTAAAGTTACACTTTCCATTGTGAATGAGTTAATGACATCTGCTTTGGCATCTTAACTGTTTTGTGCAGTAAGGTGACACACATGTGCCTACACATGTACATATAGATCATGTATTCTCAGTGAGGGTGATATCACTTCCAAGATCTACATATAGTACATAAACTCATATACAGTGTAATCATCTGTGATATTAAAATTTCGTGGAGGGGCAATCAGAAAAAATATGTTTAAAAAGACTACTCTTGGTGGGGGAGGATAAGAAAAGATCAAGAAACAGTGATGTAAACATACACTATCATCTACCCATCTATCAATCATCTATCTATCATATATCTATCTGAATACATATTAGCTATAGACACATAATTATATGATAGGTTTTATATAGACAGAGATTTCAGAACTATATTTTTATCAATTTGGGGGTTTGTGTGAGTCAGTTCAACATGATGACCATCAAGCCCTTGGATCTGAAAATCACTCACTTCACACAGTGGATAAAAATCACACGACTAGTGAAGGAGGCACATCCTGGGCAGATCTCAGTATGGTACCATCTCTTTAGCAATACTGAAGCGTGGGCAGTCCACGCCCCCATCCAGGCAGCTCTCCTATGTTGTACTGGCTTTAAATCCCTCAAACACCCTCCTCCTCGCCCACTCTAGCACCTCAGCTTTGGCCAAACTTGATGGCTGCCGACTCCCTCATCTCTTTGTCCATGTAGCCCTCTTGTGGTGGAAAATCTTTTCCACCATCTGAAATAAAATCCTACTGACCATCAACATTTACTCAAACACAGTCTCTTCCCCAAGGCCTTCCTAAGCCTCACTCTGTAAATAACATGTCCCCAACTCCACAGGCCCCCTCATTTTGGCTGTTTCTCCCACTGCACTTAGCAGATTTTGCTCATGTGACAGCTGTTTACATAAGGGTCTTCTCTCTTCTCCTGAAGTCTAGTCCTTTCCAGGAGACAAGGATGCTTTTTGGTGATTTATTTCAGAAACCCAGAGCACCTAACACAATAAACAGCTGTGGATTAAAACGAAAGTGTCATCTCTCCCCATAACTAATAAATCTTTTCTGAGCACTCTAGGTATGAGGCTTTTGTTTCTGTGGGAATGGAAGGATGACGAATAAGCAGGATTCTTTTCCTTAAGGGGCTCAGAACTCTGTAGGTGTCTTAAGACAAGACCGTGGATTTATAATTTAATAGGAATCAGAGGCTTAAAGTGACAGCTATCATGGGCTTCGGGTGTCTCTGGTCCCTCAGAGACCTGTGGTAGGCCCAGGTGACAGACACAGCTCATTAAACTGGCCACAGAGTGAATGAATGTCCACTCCTATATATTTTCTTACCACAGACAGAAAGTGGCTAAAGGCAGTGAATCCTTCAAATTAAATTATCTTAGTTTCCTTGTAGGTTTCCGAAGAATGTGTTAAAGGCGATGCCTAAGCTTTTAGACCCGACCCCTGCAGTGATGGGTTGCCATGAAGTTAGGAAAGCGCCCATGGCAGCATCCCAGGACAACTTCTAGAAGACACCCTCTCATCCATTTCCTCTTGCGCTGACTCTTAGCCAAAGCCCTGCTACCCTGACAACACATTTTTTTCTTACTTGAATTCCCGGAAAAGAGTGCCTGAGGGTGCTGTTGTGAAGGAAGGGACTAACAGTTTTCTATTTTCACAAATTTGGCCTGCAGGTCTTAAGCAGCTAAGGATACGGAGAATACATTCCCCTGGACAAACAGACACATTTCAAGTATCTGCATTCATGTGGGCTGCGTTCAGGGTAAGACTTTTTATTTACCTTCCCTAACTTCTGCATGATTTTAGAAGTCTAGATGGAACCTTTTTCTTATTTTGGTTTCCTAAAAAAAAAAAAAATCTGTCCAACTTGAAGTCAAAGCTCTTATTTTTGTAATAAGGGACTATAACTGTAGCTCATTTTAACTTTAAACTTGGATGTGAGTGAGAAAGTGTTTTACTTTTAGAAACAAAGAACATAGCATTGGTGACTAGAAGTCAAGGATTTGGGTTCTACCTCCAACCATTAAAAAAAAAAAATGATTCCATACAAATCTGATGATTTTTGTTCTATTTCCTAAAAAAAAAAAAATGCCATTGAGATTTTGATGTGGATCGCATTAAATCTGCATATTGCTTTGGGTAATACGGCCATTTTAACTATGTTGATTCTTGCAATTCATGAACACTGAACATCTTTTCATCTCTTTGTATCTTCATCAATTTCTTTTAATAATGTCTTATAGTTTTCAGTGTATAGGTACTTTACAAGTTTCTTCAGGTTTCTTTCTAGGCATTTTATTTTTTCATTGCAATTGCAAATGGAATTGTTTTTTCAGTTTTTCCTGACATTTCATTGTTCGTATATAGGAAGTGAAATAAGTCAGACAGAAAAAGTTGAGAACCATAGGATTTCACTCCTATGTTGAATAAAAACCTGAAAGCAACAAACAAACAAGACAAACAAAAAACCATAGACACAGACAATAGTTTAGTGGTCACCAGAGGGAAAGTGGGAGGAGGGAGGTAGATAAGGGTGAAGCGGGTTAGATACATGGTGATGGAAGATTTTGACTTTGTGTGGTGAACGCACAGCACAATATACTGATGATGTATTACTGAATTGCATATTTCGAATCGATATAATTTTATTAACCAGTGTCACCCAGTAAATTGAATTTTAAATAAGGAAGAAAGAGAGTTTTTGGAACATATGTGGGACCCTTACCCCGGGGTCAGTCCTTCATGGAACTGTACACAGAACTGGGTATATAAGCATGGCCATGCACAGTCTAGCTTCCTAGCTGATGTGACAAACTCCCATGAACTTAGTAGCTTCTAACAACACTGGAATGTACTACCTTCTAGTTCTGGAGGTGAGAAGTCTGAAATGGGTCTCTCTGGGTGAACTCCAAGGTATCAGAAGGGCTGGTTTCCTTCAGAGGCTCTGCGGGAAATCTGCTCCCTCGTCTGCTCCAGCTTCTGGAGGCTCCTGTGCTCCTTGGCTCACACCTACTCTCATCTTCAAAGCTAGCAATGACCGGTCCAATCTATCACATCGGTCAAGTCTTTGGCACATCATATCACCCTGACACTGACACTTTTGCTTCTCTCGTGCACATTTAAGGGGTCTTGTGATTACACTGGATCCACCTGTATGATCCTGACTAATCTCCCTATTTTAAGTCAGCAGCTTAGCTACCTTGATTCCATTTGCAACCTGAATCCCACTTGGTCATTTTATGTAACATATTTACAGGATCTGGGGGATTAGGGCGTGGATGTTTCTGGAGGGACATTATTTTGCTTACCTAATGCATCTTCCTGGGGAAAAGGGTTGCTCGCTGTCAACAGATACTCAAAAGGGAATTTAAGAACCACTGATTCAATGCTAAAAGGTTTCTTGAAGCATTAACACAGTTTGATTCCACAAATGTAATGACCTCCTATGTGCTCTAGGGTAAAAGGTATAAGCTCGGGCACCTTGACTTCAATTGTATCAGAGCTGAGTAATAGAGAAAGTCCCAAGCAAGATAAGATACAGTCCTGAAAAAACAGATCTTGACCTGTAAAAATTACTTTACTGCCTTACAAAAAAAACTTACCAAGAAAGATTCTTTGATGGAGTTTATGGCCTATTCAGTAAATGAGGAAAACGAGAAGAGAGCCGATCTTCCAGATTTACAGGAAAACTGAGAGTAAATCTTTTAGCATCCACATACTCATGCATGTGTATTAGTTCTCTACAAATAGGGTCACTTAAGGGACCTCCTTGATCTGTCATTTCCAGCAGAGAACAATGGATCTGGTGGGGAGGACAGCCAGACAGCAGAAGGACCTGCAAGGTCCCTCCTGCAAAATCAGAGCTGCCCTTTGTGAGTTGGTAGGAGGTGGAGATGGACACAAAAGCTGTCAGGAAGGGAGACCTGTCTTCATAGATTTCCCCGTTTAATGAGCACCCTCAGGAGATAGTGTCAGAGCAGCCTCATTTTTAACGTGGCATTTCATTGGGTTGAAGAGGTTAATGAATCCCAGCCCTAAACTTCTCTCTACCTTTTGATGGGTATTTATAACACTCCTCCATGCTTCAGGCATCTTGGAGTTTAGTCTGATCTTTCCCTGTCCACACACACCCAACAGCATGTGCTCATTCTCTAGCACAGTGCTTCTTAGACTCTCGGACTCAGAACCCCCTTACGTGCTCCAGAACTGTTAGTGACCTCAAAGAGATTTTGTTTATATGGTCTATGTTTATTGATATTTACCATGTTGGACATAAAAACTGAGACATTTAAAAATACGTGTGAACTCATTAAAACAATAAACCTATCTATCGTAACATAAGCAACATGTCAAATAGAACTCTATTTTCCCAGACAAGAAAAATTGTTGAGAAGAGGGGCGTTGCTTTTCATTTTCGCAAATCTCTTTAATGCTTGACTTACTAGAAGGTGCCTGAGACTCTTAGTTCTGCTTCTGCATTCTATCTCTTGGGAGGTCACACACCCAGACAATGCCATTGTTTGCTTGTGACAGAATGAGAGTGAGAAGGACAGCTAACATCTTAGTGTTATTATACCAATAGTTTTGACATCGTGGACCCACAATGGATCTTCTGAACTCCCAGGGTCCCCGGATTGCACTTTGAGAACCACTGCTCTAAGACATTTTTCATCAAGGAGATAGTACAATATGGACCCCTGATAAATGACAAAGAATTGACGGGCTCCAGAGAATATGTACTGGCGCTGAAGTTAGAGAAAACTGTCTTAAAAAGTGAAGTTTTGTTCTGTAATTCCATATTACCACTGTAAGTGAATTTAGTCTATAAAACTATGGGGAGCAGGAGGCATTTTGGGGGTTTGGTCTCCCAGGCAGTCTCTGGTGGGCTGTTCTACCCTCTTTTCTCTAAGATTCCTTATACATAGGTCTGGTCTACTTTTTAACCTTCGTTTTCTTCTGAGAGTTTTCAAACTAGAAGACTTTTTAAGCAGTGATTAATGAGAGACCTCGGCATAAAAACAAATGTCCTTTTCAAGCCTCCTTTAATAAGAAAAACAGAGCACTATCATGCTTTAACCGTACAAAAAACCAAAGCACGTAATCGGTGTTCCCTTTGAAAATTTCCTGGCCTCGCCTCTCAATTATAGTGAGCCACTAACTTCAAATGTTTGATTTGGTACCACCTTCAATATGAGACACTGAGGATGGGAATGAGTCAAATTCTAAACAACTTTTATTTCATGTAGAAAGTAAACTGTTAGCTACTACTCACTGTTAGCAAGCTCTAATGCAGTGGTTATCAAGGCAGGTAATTTGGCCCCTATGGGACATTTGGCAATGTCTGGAGACATTTCTGGTCATTCACGACTGGGGAGGGGGTCGCTACTGGCATCTATCTAGTGGGTGGAGACCAGGGATGCTGCTCAACATCCCTCAGTGCACAGAACAGCGGCCCATTACAGAGAAGTATCTGGCCTCCGATATTCAGCAGTGTCACAGCTGAGAAGCCATGCTTTAAAGACTGATTTATCTTTAATTTTCATCTTAGTATGTGGGGATGCCGTTTTCGAAAGGTAGGATTTATTCTGTTTTAGTAAACAGGACCGTAATCACTTCTCCTGCAATCATATCTTTTAAGGAGATTTCAGAACCCTAACATAATTACCTTAATATGTTTATAATAAGATCTGAAAATGACTGAGTGCATTATAAGCTACTTTTAACATCTGTCACTTGAAAACAGTTAGCTGGGAGACAATGGGTTAATCTAAGCTTAAGAAAAGTAAAAGAAAGCCAAATAGGTTTTGTTGTTGTTGTAGCAAGCATCACCATAGGTTTGAAAAGTCTGGGACACACCGCAAACCTCCAGGGGTATATAATGCATGACATTTGGGGACCAGAAACTCCCTTCTTTAGAAAGCCATTGGAGAAACTTTAAAACAGGATGAGAAGTTTCAGAATTTCATATATGTGAAATGAAAACCCAATGAATCTTGTTCATAATTTCGTGCTATTTTCTTTGCTTTAGAAAATACTCCCTTTGAAAAAAAGAAATAGAAACAAAATCACTATTATGTTATATCAGCGTTCACTCCTGACCACACAAAAGAACCCTCTGCTTCACAAATTATATAAACATCTACCCACTGTGCTATACACCTTAAACTAATATAAAATCATACTGAATGTCCACGGTAATTGAAAAAAAAGAGAAAAGTATTTCTCCTTTGAAGGCAGAAAAAGATATCCTTAAAATCGTAATAAATTATAACACTAAAAAAAAGAGAACCGTTTCTGAAGCAAATTAGAACCTCAGCGACCTCTTGATTAGCAGACCACAGCCTTAGAGCCCAGAAATTTACAATCAAGAAACAATTAATTAGGCGACTGGTAATTAGGCGACTCCTTTTCAAAGTCTTCTAATTCTGAGAGTATGTATCATATCATGTAACTATAGACACAAGCATTTGGATGGCGACAAGTCAGAAATGAGGCTTCACTGGAAGGCGAAGAAAGAGGGCTGTAAGCTTCTAATTGAGCACTCTGGAAAAGTCAGAAGATGGCCTGGTTATTGGCAATTACAGAGTGGAATTAAAATTTATCATCTACAATTATGGGACAGAATGACTGTTCTGAGCTGTGTTGTCCAATCATTAAGACACAGTTCATCAAGATGGAAAGCCTCAAACGGCTTCTACGAGGAAGGAGAAATCAGACAGGGAAGAGGGGGTGAGGGGGGCACCACACTTGTTTAGTTCTCACTCAGCCACTGTCATGTTCAACGTCATGTAAATCACACTTAAAAAAAAAAATTATACGCAGCCCAGACTTCGTCTAGTGTGCCAAACATTTAAATTAAATTGCTGCCATAACAATAGCTATCAGCAATAAATGTTTTAATAACATAAAGATGTTTTATATGCTAGTTAATAAGGGGTTTTCTTGTGATCATTTATGTAGTTTTCATTTAATTATTTCACAGGCACGCCTGGCTGAAGAGTGAATTATTCACTGTGGGAGGAGAGAGCTCAATAGTTCAAGAAATTAAGGTCAGGCTTAAAACTGAGTAAAGAATCTTGACCTCAAAGTTGTGGTTTGGGTGCAGATGACTCAGAGACATTTAAAACGAAAGTGGTGTTTATTTTTATTTACTAAGATAACAGCACTTCCTGTTTTATTGCCAGGTTTTGAGAAAAAAAGCTGAAGGTAGATACCCATTTCATAAGAAAAGGTCAGAAAGAGTGGAGTTGAACTTTTTCAAGGAGATTACAAGCCGGATGCTGCCCTAAGACACCTGTGGATGGGACCATGTAGTTACCTGGCTCAAACTGTAGCCTTGCCTAGGGCAAGTGGCTTCACCTCCTGATGACTCTTGGGAAATTTACTTGCCTCCAAATGGAACAACAATATAAAAGTCCTTGGCCAACTACAAATGCTATCTGATTTTTAAAAGTTACACAGAAGATGAGTATGAATTGAGAGCATCATGCATACACTCAAACCCAGGGTAACTGAAGCAACTGAAATGCATTCGGGGCATATTGGGTTCCACAGGGGAGTCCATTTTTAAAAAAGAGACCTGAATTTAACCTACGGTGGCTCGGGCAGGGGACAAATCCAGAGAACCACCTGGTTGTTGCTGGATTTAGATGAGGAAAGGAAAGAAGGAGGGGGAAGGGGAGAGATTATTTTCCACCTCCTGCAGGGAATTGTTTTGAATACATGTGATATACCTTCCCTCTCCTTCAAGGGTGGGAGGTGGAGGTTTCTCTAAAGACCGAGACAGCTGCCCTCCCCAGTAGAGGGACAGGGACCTCTGCGCATTCACTATGGAAGAAGAGAAAGGCTATGGAGAATCAGCTGCAAAGGAGTCCCGTGAGGGCCAGAAGAGATACTGGAAGGCCAGGGTCTCTAACTGGGTGCATGATCTAGGCAAGAGAGAAAGTGCTTCTGAGGAACCCTGTAATCAGGTAGAGAGAGGCCTATCTGAGAGTGGAGGCTCTCAAGGTCAAGGCCAGATGAGGAAAACCCAGAGACACAACATTGGGAAAAATGAGAAATGCCACATTCTAAGCTGTTGTTGGAGAACATTTAGCCACTGGGGGACATGGGGTGGCACCTGGAGATGGACTAGGAAGGACACTCCTGTAGGGTAAAGCAGAACATCACCCAAACCTGGCTTGGTGTGTGAAGCCCCTGAACATTTCCGCACCTCAGTTTCTCATCTGTAAAATGGGGATAGTACCTACATCACAGGGTAAATTCATCGAAAGCTCCTTGGACAAGCCCTGACACAAAGTAGGGCTCAATAAATTGCAGTGAGTTGAATTTAGGCAATACTGGTGATATTATAAAATTTGACAAGTTTTACCTAATTCCCCCCCCCAAATATTCTTCCCTTTCAACCATTAAAAAAAAAAATCAAAGCATTTTTATTCCTCTTTCCCCAAATTCATTGAGAGCCATGATGATTGGAGTATTATTCTTATAAAGGTGAAAGAGCAGAGTTTTGGGGGCCAGGCTGGCAGATTCCTGAACTTTGCACCCCCTGTTGTGGAGCTGGAGAGTAACTGGGCCACTTATATGTCTTTGCTGTCTCAGCTGAGGTTCACATGAGCTTTAAATGAGTTTAGGACTACAAAAGGCCAAGCAGGCATTCAGGAAAAGGCTTTTGCCTCCTCCATTTATTGGGAGAACATCATATGTAGTTATCACATTAACTATCCTCAGATCCTCAACCAACCAAATCTCAGCAGTGAGGGCAGCCCAGGCTCAGAGATGACAGGTAGGTCCTCCTTCGCTCTATCACTGGCCAGAGTGACCATGGTCCTCACTTAATTTTCTTGGGTCTTACTCTCCTCGACACCAGAAAAATAGTGTTCTTCAGGAGAGGGCACGAATGTACACATGATCACAAACACTGCTAGATCAGTCAAAAGTAGGCTAGGGGTGGGAAATCACATTTCAGTATAAAACTGTGCATTGCTCCCTTGCTCACCTGATTCTGATTCCATGGGAGCTAATTTACAACTCCGTAAATTGGGGACAACTGACAGCAATGCAAAATCATTTTTGTCCACAGATAGATGTGTAAATTCTATCCTGTCCCGTAAAGGAGGTTCTATGATTAATTTCCCTCCCCCACTACGGAAGCTAAGTTTGTCGCCATTCACACGTTCACTTCCGTATTCCTCCTCCATACCTGAGTCCTTCCTTTGGACTCTTCTTTAGAGCGGTCATATCATCATAGCAATTTCCTTAGTAATGACTTAAATAAAATCTGCCAAGGGTTCATTCTATATCTGTATAAGAGTCATGACTGTACCTTCTTTTGAAAATTATCTTTTAATGGGTATTTATGAAGTAATTGTTATATGCTAATGCTGGCTCAGGTACTGCTGTAGAATATGCAATATTTACGTTCAGAATGAGCCCTCTAGAGTAATTGCTCAAATTTCTCTGGTTTAAGCACATTTACTAGTGCTCAATTCCTTCCACTGATAACTCCTTGGTTTTTCAACTAAATTCCTATGTTACTACACCAGGAGAAAGAAATATATAAGCTAAATGATATGTTATTCTACAAATGCAAACTCCAAGTAAAAGCTAACAGCACACAGAAAATTAAGAGTTCATTTTTTAAAAATTCTGTTTTCAAGTTTCCAGCTGAATTCCTTACAGACTTTGAAGAGTAGGCAAAAAATATCGCTCTCCCATTGATACAGGTGAATAAAATCGTTCTCATTTTGCCAATGGATACACTGAGCCATAGAGAAGAACATATCTTAATGCTTAGAATCAAGGGAAAAGATTTAAACTTCAAGTCCCCTGATTTCCACCTTAAAAGCATTTTAATAAACCTTCCATTAGCATAACTAGTTTTTTTACCGCAATTTACCTAAATTTCCACTTGAAATATTCTGAAATTTCATTCTCCTTTAATATCTTCCGTATTTAAAAAGTAGATGTGATTTTGTAGACCACGTAATTCTGAAATGTCCGTCACCCTTGTAGCTGAGCCATACTGAATAGTCTGAGTCACAGAGTAGGAATCAAGTGATGTCATACCTGTTATTGCTAATTCATAATCCTAGATCAGCTTTCTAAAATGATGGAAGTAAAATATGCTTTAAGAGAAAAATTTGAATACTACAGACGACTATAAAATGGAAAATATGGATCTTACCCAAGTTACCCAAATCCCAGGCTCATTGCCTCCAAATCGGTGTTCACTGTTTCTAGTGCATCCTTAAATATTTTAATGGCATACAAAATTCGAATTTATCTATGACTTTAAAATCATTTAAAAACTAAATTTCTATGTAGCATTTAAAAAGAATGAGAGTGGGATATGAAAAACGTTTTAAGATTTATTAATTAAATAAAGCAAGAAATTAATGAAGACTTTTTATTAATTGTGTGTATTGCAAATGTTTTCCCAGTTGGCCTTTCAAATTCGTTTTGGTATTTGAACATTAATCTATTTAAATGTTGAAACAATTATTGTTAATCATAACAGTTATTGCCAGTTTAGAGTTTATAAAGCATGACAAGTCTCTTAGATACATAAAGCACGCTGGAAAACTATGTGAACTACAGAACTTAAAGTTAAAAGATTCTGAAATGCAAGAAATTACCAAATAGATACATTTCTGTATCAGTTTGTTACTCTAGCAGCTATATATCGATGTGGTTATCTTAAACTTTTCCTACAGCTAATATTTTTTTAGTGAACAAAATGAAGTATATGGTGGATTCAAGGTTATTTTTTTTTCAAAATCACTGACCCTTGATGGCCTCTGGAGGGCAGCAAAGAGGCCTCTCCATTTGGTGATGTTTTGTCGTTAGATTTCTTTTTCAGACAATCAGTTTTTCTAGAAATGGTGTTAACTCTTTAAATACACATAATAGGGTCATTCTGGAAATAGCCAAGGATATTCAGACGTTATTATGAAACAATACTTTCCATGTAACATTACTGGTGAAAAACCTGTGTTGGTTGATAAGCCATAGAGGAAAATGTCCAATTATCTTCTGTATAGCTAAGTAGGCTCTTCAGAACCTGCCCCAAACCATCCTCTCCATGACCATCCCACATGGCCCTTCACTACGATCCTGGGCTACCAATCCTAGCACAGGGAACATCTGTGCCTGACTTGGGCCTGACCATCACGCAAGCATCACCCCATCTACTCAACCTTCTCCATTCCTGCTCATTTCTCTAGGTCGGTGCTGGCCATATTGTATTGCGATCATCTTCTTGTTTACTGGTTCTCTCCTTGGGAGAGTAACCTCTTCAGTGTAGGGCCCATTGGTTCATTCATTTTTTAATCCTACCAACCAGCAGATAGCAGCCCCTAAGTGTTTAAGGAACTAACGAATGCATGCACGCATGCATGAATAAATGGTTAGAGAGAGCTCAAATTTTTAGGGTTTATTTTCTTAGAAAAATCCATTCTATGTCACAGAAACATTAAATAGGGATGTAGATATTTCACTTTGAATAAAATTCTGATCTTAAATCCAAATGGCGGTAGGACAACCAGCAGTGGAGGGCTGCCGAAAATGAATAGTGTGCAAATCTGCTTGCTGCCCTTGAAACTGAAATGTACTAGAAGTCCACCTTCCTCTGAATCCCAGAAAAGAATTCAGTTATTTACTATAGTAACCCTGACAATGGAAATCACCAGCAGTTAAGAAGGTGGCGGTGCGTGACAGAAACTAGCTGAGAGAGGAGAATTCAGTGGAGAAAAAAAACCCACGTATTTCTTTTTCAAAATAGGACAAAGAGGAAAATGTATAATAGCTTACCTATCTCTGTGGGAAGAATATATTAAAGTGGACTGAAGGAAATGAGCATTAATTTCTACTTCTGTTCACTGTACTTTGGGTTATAACCAAGATGCTTATATTCCAAGTGAGAAAAGGAAGGTAGCTAGACATTTATATAATTTATGAGGTGATAGAAAATAATATTGAATGCCCAGTGTAATTGAAAAAAGTAAGTTAAAAAATAAAGGAGAGAAAGGTGGCTTTCTCACCACTCAGAGCTACGTTTGAGGAACAGTTTGGTGTGTGATCTTGGGGAAATGATATTTTTTGCCCCTTTCTAAATGTTCCCCAAATACTCCTCAAACAAGGGTGTTCCGCAAAGAGTCACAGTTCTTAAATTCAAAGTGTGGGCAGTTATTAAGACAATCTGCTATGTAAAAAATCCTATCCTCCCACCTTAAGAGAAAGGTGAAATAAAGACTTCTGATCAATAATTTATCTATTTTAATTTCCTGCAAGTTTTAGAAATTTGAGATATTTCTTTTTAGCCCTCCTTTTTAAAAAAAATGTTTCTTTCAAATCCATGGGGAAATATTTATTTGGCCTTCATTTCATTTCTGTCAACTTGATGCAAATAATCACACACTAGAAAATCCATATATTATGAGATCATGTTGCTTGTGATATTATGAAGAACAATGTAAGCATATTACTACAGAGGATTCAGGATGCAGTCAGGGTGGTAAGATTAGAAATCATATACAGAAAATAAAAATGCATGGAATCAAAAATTTAAAAATTGTTAGGAAGATCTGAATCTTTGGTAGGGTTGGCTGGAGGTTGGGGGTGGTCTAGGACAAGCAGATTCAAATCTGAGCAATGTCATGGAGGGGGTGAAGCCAGTTACAAATCTTTCTGTCGTGGCTGCATTTCATTTCTTTCAGTTTTCAAGGGACTATTGCATTCACATTATTCATTACTAAATTATAATTTGATTCTATAGTGTGTCGACATTCTGGGTGAGGTACTGGGTCGGGCCACAGGAGAAATCCTTCAGTCCCTGCCTTCCAGGTCTTCAGAAGCTCTTAACTTTCTTGATGTCTCCTCCACTTGGACTGTTTTGCAGACCCCCCAATTCATAGAACATCATTATCTCCTCCAATTACTCAATGCTCCACCTCTGGAATGACTAATATAATGAAGGAAACTGTGTCTCAGAATTAATGGGTGAAAGCTTCACTCCATCATTTTAAAACAATTTTTATTTTGGAAAAAAATTTAGGTTTGTAGAACAGTTAAAGTGATACCACGGAGAGTTCCTCCTGACCCCTCACCCAGTTTCCCCCACTGTCACCACTAAGAAACCAACACTGACCTTCCTGTTAACTAAACTCCAGACTTTATATGGATTTCATCCGTTTTTCCATGGATGTCCCTTTTCTGGTTCAGGATACATTTCTGGGTGCCACACTACATTGGTCGTTATGTTTTTTGTCTCCTCTAGTCCGTAATGGTTTCTGGGTGTTTCCTTATTTTTCATGACCTTGACAGTTTTGAGAAGTACTAGTTGGATATGTGATAAAATGTCTCTCATACTGAGTTGCTCTGACATCTTCCCCATGATCAGACTAGGTTATGGATTTTTGGAAAGAACATCATTGAGATGCCATACCTTTCTCGTTACCTTATGTCAGTGACACATGCTCTTAACATGATATCACTGATGATGCTAACCTTGGTCACCTGGCCGATGCAGTGCTTGCCAACTTTATGCACTATGAAGCTAATAAAATTCACTTCTTTTCATATTCTACTCTTCAGAAGCAAGTCAAAAAGTACACGGCATACTCAGGGAGGTGAAAGGCGTGGCTAAGCTCCACGTCCTGGAGGGCAGAAGTATTTGCGTCAATTATTTGGTGTCAATTATTTGGTGCTTCGTAAGATTTGTCATTTCTCCCATTCTTTTATATGTTAAATCATTCATTGACATCATATATTGAATAGTCTATCTATTTAAAATTTCCATCGGGTTGTACTGTGATACTACATCATGATTTTGTTGTTCAAATTTCCCAGCTTTGATCATCGGCCACTCTTTCAGGTTGGCTTCTGTGACCCTTTGCCTGTTTGTTTGTTTTCTTGACCGTTTCCTCACTTTCCAGCACTACGAGAAGCTGTAGGCTCATCTTGTATTTTCCCTGTTCTGGTCCTCCGGCCAGCCATTCCTCCAAGGAGCGCAGCTCTCTCTCACTGGAGAACAGAATGGCTCTTCCAGTTTATCAGGGTAGGAGTCGTGTACCTTCACCTGAGTGCTGATCCTACTTATCGACTCCAAGTACAATGACTTCCTGAGTATAAAACTCATTTATGATACACCATAAGCACCTGCTTCGTAAAATTAAACATTAAAATGTGATACTGTAGGTTCTGAGTTAAGGGTCATCATCTCTTGGTGATGGAAAATGCTGCACCTACATAGCATTAATACTTAGAACTAAATAGCATCTTTACACATGGCTGAAGAATTTTTTTTTTTGCCAGATAGAATAAATTATACTAGGCCGTATTCCATCATTTGTCATTATTTTACCCTAAAATAGACATCTGTGCCATTTAGATTTCAAAAACGATCATCCAATTAATCTCTGGTTATGGCAATATTTAAAGCAGCACACTTATTCCGATCTGGAAAGTGAACTCCATGTAGAATAAGTGCGATGCTAAGAAAACACAGTATCGTCCAACAATCATCTCGAAGATATGCTGTTACTACCACTCAGTTCCTAATCGTATCTAACATTACTTAAAAACACAGTTTATGGCTGGGGTTCCCAGCCCCACTGTTGGGACAGGATGGGGAACAATTACTTGGGAAGTTTTCCAGACCCATCAGCATTTAGGAGAAAGTCAAGTTCCCTAGGATTTCTGTTGGGCCACTAATGCTGTATTGTCAAGAAATAATGCTCCATGAATATTGTCATATTTCTGCAAGGTCAGGAATTCCTAAAACAGCATTGGCAGCTGGGTTAAAGAACGACTGAATAGCAACTCTAAAGAATGAATGAGCCCTTGATAGTGACATAGTAGAGGACATAGTGTCCTCTACTCTCCAGAGCCCTGTGTTTGCATTCTGGAGTGGAGACGTATAGAGACCTTCCCTTTTCCTCCCCAGAGAGGATTTGTTTACCTTTCAGACTTACGTCATCCTCTCTCTCTGGAGGGGAGGATGGATAATTGTGCCAGCACTTCCTACATAAGCTCAGAGCTTCATAATTCTGGAGTTCCTTACTTGTGGTACAAAACCTCTCTACACAGGTGGGTACATCTGGCTTTCACTGACTTGCCCTGGAAGAAATTGGGGATTTGAGAAAGCTGCCCAGAGAGCTACAGTCTGTTTCTGATCCACAGGTCGTGTGTGTGTGTGTGTGTGTGTGTGTGGACACACAAATATATAACTGTGACAGGCTGATTTGTTAGCCTTAGAGTAACATTTCACGTCCTGTAGAGTTTCAGACTCAACCCTGAAAACCAGGGCTGTGTTTCCATAGGTACCCACCGGTTTGGTCATACCTGTTGTTTTTGGCAAGTACCCCCTGATTTGTCTGTGCCCAAACTGTCAGTGTTGTTCAAATATTTGATTATCACCCCGGGTGAGAAGCACCAAACATACTTAGCTCCAGGGTTTCACCCGGGGAAAATGTCTTTACCTTATTGCCTGCCAGTAAAAACTAGACCAAGAGTTACTTCTGCTCAGACCAAGCCCCAAGTCAGATTTTAGCCAAATCTGTTTTTTTTTTTTTAATGGTGTTTTACTCTGGGACTCTTCATGCAAGGCGGTTCACAGGGTGTGTGTTTATGTGAATGTTCAGCTCAATTTCCTGTCTTTCATTTCATTTCCTCTTTCAACTAACACCATCTGAAAAGAATAAAGCAATTAATCATAACACTTGGTACTTCTTTTGCACATGTATTCCTCCCAAGGAGCTAAAATGACTTCACACTCAGTTCCTCAAAGATCAAGAAAGAAGTCTCAGAGGTAAGTAGACTGCAAGTGTTTTCATAATTGTCCAGATGAGGGAAATGGGACCAGAGATATGTTTGCCGATGGCCAGTACCAGGAATCAGTGACCTGGGTAAATTCCCTCATGATCACAGCGGAGAACATTAGATAGGGGTTGACTACAGCATTTCAGTTAGATCCTGCCCTTCTTTGTAAAACACTTAAGAGGAAATCCATGTAAGAAGACATAGAACCTTAAGGAAATACTATTTTCAAGTCATAGAAAGAATAATTTCATTCCAAACCTCTCTGGGGGAATAACCAGCCCCCTAACCCCTATACAAGTTCATCTGAGGCAGGTTTTTAAGCCTAAATCATGGATATTAAGTGAACAAATATTAAACTAATGGAAAATGAAGTAGAATCCTTTGATTACTATTATTATTATTATTATTTTTGCTTAAAGAGATGTTCGTTAGACCTATACTCTGTGTGGGAGGGACTATTGGGAAGAGACACTGGCAGTCTTGGCTGCCAGTCCCAGAGCTTGCAAGATGTAAGCTCAAGACTGATGATGGCCAACAGAATTTGCCTGGAAATGAAGCCAGCCCAGAAGAAAATAGAAGTTCCCAGTTCCTGATAGCATTGCTGGAGCCCCTGGATCCAGCTCCACCCTTACATATCAGCCAGCAAAGCCCTCTTTGTTCTCAAACCAGTTTGAGTGGCAGTTTCTGTCGCTTGCGACCAGAAGAGTTTTGACTAATGAAAGTGTGTTTCAGGGCTGCTGGGAGGATAAAATTAACATAATGCCTGGAATAGATAAATATAAACTATTATAATGATCCTTTCTTCAAACTCCTACAGAACTTTGTCAATCTCCTGTACTTTATATGACTAATTTGTGTTTATGATAACTAGATTTTAAGCTTTTTGAGAACACAGGTCATTTAAAAATATTTTATAGGACCTAGAATAGTGCCTTGCATAGGACAGATATATTCATTAATATGTCAATATGATTGTGTTAAAAATACCATGTGACTTAATTACTCATTCAGAATCCTGCAGAAAAATTAAATATAAGTTTGTTTACGAGAAATAATATCACTTCATAGAGGCAGAAAATTCTCTGAGGTGAAATACAAGATTTTTGAAGTTTGTAATTTATCATGACATGTAGCTAAGGAAATTTTTTTGGTAGGAATTATACATCCAAGGGGAACACGGGGTTCAGTGGGAAAAGATTTTCAACCTCCATATATATTTTTCAAAAACGTTTTGATTATGAATAATATATTGAATTTTTTCAGTCTTCAATTGATTGAAAAAGTAGAACTATCTGAAGAGACTTTCAGACATTTGGACTTACTGATTTTTCAAAGCCCATAGAAAGAAAAAGTAGATAAATAATATTCACAATTTCCATTTCACTGAGAAATTAGTGTTAGAGCCCTCAAACAAGATAAGGGAAGATGCAAACACTAGGGAGAACTCTTACTCTCAGTTGCCACAAAGTGGCAAAAAAAAATATATATATATATACACATGCTAATTATTGTCCAGACACATATCATGTCAGACTTATAAAGATGCAGTGAGAATTCACTGAGATTCATTGGACATAATAAATATATGCAGCTAATGAAACTTAATTTTTTTAGCTCTCAAATTTTAGGTATGCCATTGCTTTTTTTTGCATTTTAAAAATAAATTATGCACTATTATTGTTTCTCTTGAAACTGAATCATTGTTATAAACTCAAATCACTGTAAAGTCTACTCAACACCCTTCCTTTAAGATTCCTGGGGTGACTCTGGGTTTTTTGGGTTCCTTCTATGTGCTCTCTCGCAGAATCCTTTTTCCCTTCATCAATCTGGGTTGTTCATTTTGTATATCATTTGGTTCTCAAACTCTGTTAGATGTGGTTTTAGCAACTCTAAGATGAATCAACTTCAGATAAGAAAACAGAAGTATGTATTCAAATACAGATTTTGACAAATGAAAAACTATTAGTTATGGAAACTCAGACCTTCGTATTCAAAGGGGAACAGTTCCTAACCATATGTATACTGCCTGATATCTTAGTGTGAGAGTTAAATCAATATATTCTTCAGTGGATTTTGAAAAATGTATCATGCATTATTAGTAAACAAATCCTGTCACTTCCCAAACTTAATAAATTTTCTCTTTGTCTGTACTCCGTTATTGCAAAGCATCTGTACAAGAAAACTCTTATTTTCTCTCTGAACAAAATCTCAGGTTTGCTGAACTGCAAACAGGGAGGCATAACGAAAAGAGTAGACAATTTTATTCTTCAGAGAACCAAATTTACTTTGAAGACATCATCTTTCTATTCCCTAAATTTACCATTTAAAGTAATTGTTCAACCAAGCAAATCACAAATCCCAACACTACACATGCTTCTGTAACTGTTTATTTGAGGAAGGCAGATTCTTTCTCACATAAGAGTTATATGGAGGCTTCAACGTAGTGTGCGATCATGCCCTAACTAAAAAGGTCTTTTGCTTCATTTCTCAACCTCCCATGTACTTGCTAATTCTTTGAACTTTATCTAATCCTTTCTATAAATCATCTCTTTTCCACTCCTCCAGTATTTTTTTTTTTATCAAAGGCACTACTGATTTGCTAGAAGGTTTATCACTGAGTCAATTAACCAATAAAACATCTCTCGACCTAAATTTGGCAGGTGTCGGATGTGCAGCCCAAATAACATTTCTGCGCTTAAGAATTATCTTGGGTAATGAATAAGCCAATTTTGGCAGTTTTCAAAATTTTAAATTCTGACATTTAACTGATTCCTCCTGGTTCAAATCTGGATGCCAATATAAAATTCAAGCATAACACCGATTCAATAGTGCCATGCCCTGAACTTGCCCTTTTCATTCTCAGAGGTTATTTTAGTGCTTTCCTTAATTGACTAAGAAGCCCATTTAGTAACTAAAGCTGCTGTTTCCAGAAAGACATTGCTAATGCTTGGCCTTCTTGTATGTAAAGGAAAATATTCTGTTTTTTCCCCCTCTGCTATCTTATTTAAAACAAAATACCTTTTGAAAAAAGTTGCCATCTCTCATGCTATAACAGACATTGTTTCGCAAATACAGTTTATATTTTAAAGGCAGATCACTTCCTGAGGATATGTTTGAAGCTAAAAACACAAAATGTCTGGTTTTCCTTTAACCGAACAGTTGCAGAGACAGATAATAAGCATAGCCACTGTTTCATTGACAGAACAACAGCTCTGCTCATCTAAATGTCTGTAGGCCATTTTCTTTTCTTTACTTTTTATCAAAGACTTGGACATGACCCAATTCTTTTTCCCTTCCAAAGAACGTATCTTCAACTTTTTTAAAAGGGAAAGAAGGCATATGACAGTTTTGCATGAGCAATCAACCTTATGCAGATCAAATGAAATACAGACAGGTTGATTGCAGCCCATAAAGAAATTTACAAACAGTAACTGTTAGTATCACGCATGAATGCCTTAGTTGCCGACTTGGAGAATGTGCAAAAGTTTGCTGTAGTCTTTATCTCTAATTGCACATGATATGGTGACAAGGGACTACCTTCAGACTTAGCAACAAATCTTGTTTTTACCATATACTAACTATAGGACCTCAGATGGCTTCATCTCTGAGTCTGTAGTCTCATTTCTGAACAAAAGAGGTAAATGATGCCAAGCCCAGAAGATGCTGTTGAAAATTAAGCGAGTTTGCACTGTATTACAGAACTAGATCCATAGAAGGCTTACGGAAACTACTTATTGACTTCTCTTTCTAGCCCAGCCCCCTCCTGAACAGGCAAAACCTTTGGTTCAAGAGATCGAAAGTTGTAAAAGTAATAAACAAAGGGGCCTGTAAATGCCTCAGGGTTAGAAAATCAAACCGCTAAGGACAATCAATCACAAACAGCCAGCTGGGCTTGAAGCTGTTAGCCAACCAATAATTTCTTTTATCTGCTTTCACACTTTCTCCATGTAAGTCTTTCCCGGGCTCCTGTCAGCAGAACACTCTTCACCACTTGTGGTGTGGCACTGCCCAATTTGAATTGATTTTTGCTCAAATAAACTCGTAAAAATATTAATATGCCTCAGTTTAGCAGACAATGCCTCCTCAAAATATGCCTCTTTGGCATAAAGATTATTTTGAGCTGATTCTTCTGTGAAAAAGCAGATACAGATGAATCTGAAAACAGAGAAGTTATTCTTTTGTAAAGGAGATCTCCATTTAAGACTGTCTCTCTCTGTACAGGAAGGGAAGGATAACTAAATCATAAATTCTAATCAAAGAACAAGACCTCAGTCTGCTCAACAACTTTATCCTTGTTCACTGTGCTTTTCCTGGTCACCTCCCATAACTGGCTCCCCCAGTCCCCAACATCGTCCTTTGGCAATAGCTGGAGAGGTGTTTAAGGGCGCGGCCTGGGTCATTTCGCAGAGTTACTCGGTTTTTCTGGGTTTCTCCCATGAATACAAGGGAAATACATGTAATTAAACTTCTGTTTGTTTTTCTCCTGCTAATCTGTCTTTTATTACAAAAGCGTCTCAGCCAAGAACCTAGAAAGGTAGAGGGAGAATTATTTTTCTTCCCCTCCTAGAGGAATGCTTCTGAATCTATCAGTTTATCTTAAGCCATACTACACTATATTTTTCCAAAATTTCAATCTGGTGTTAAGATTAGTAAAAGGAGTGATATAAATTTTATTGAACTTATATATTCAATCTCAAAAAACATATACATTATAATGAAATCTCCTGACATCCATAATACTATAAAAGCTAATTGCAACAAAAAAGCAGAGGGTATAAAGAACGTTTAAGGTGTGTGAACTGACAAACATAGTAGAAAATACACAAGGGGCCCTAATTCCACCCTGACACCCTAGGATTCATCAGTTATGTGGGAGTTGAAGGTGGAGGGGAGGCTCATCGACAGGATGAGAATATGATAGATTTCTATCCTTTTTTTTGGTCTCAAATCAAGAAGTCATGAGACATAATTTTTAAAGGAAAGAAGAAAAGTAATGAGAAGGAGAGGATATTTTGGATGCAGCTTTGGTGCTGAATGGAGAGAAAATGGCCTTTGGGGATCAGGTAGTGGGGTGGCTAGTGACCCACAGCCAGCCAGAACAGGGGCTTTCTGATTCTTGATTGCCACTCCCAAGAATACAAGAAGAAATACATTTTCCTTTCTGACCTACTATGCAAATATATACATGTTTATTTATAGTGAAACAAAAGGCTTCCAAAACACTATTTATACCAAACACAATGCACTCTATTTTAATCTAGGTTATATTTTAAAATGCAGGTAGTGACTTATTGAATTGATTTCTTGAGTCACTTATAGGTCACGGCTACTATCTGAAAACTGGGACTCAAGACAGCTTTCAGAGATCTTCTTTTGCATATGAACCACCATAGTCTGCATTTCAGTGGCTCCCGGATGGGCTAGTGGGTTCTGCTTTGGGGATTAGCTCTGTCAGGTATCCCCAAATCCCGTTCCATAGCATAGCTAATGTGGCAATGATGCTGGATAAGGAAATTATGTTTGTATACGATAAAAGTTTGTATGAACCATCATATTATACAGAGACAGATTTTCCTACATTGTATTTTCATTATGAAAATAAACACAAACTAAAGCATACTATTAAATATAAATATATATACATGTATATACGATGTTTCTCTCTTGCAGGCAATACATTCTTTAAAGCAGAGTCGACTACTTAACAAGTCTGAAATCTGTTTATACCTCTTAATATGTCTTTCGATTTACAAATACAAAAATGCAAGCACGCACAATAAAGAAAAAAAAAAAACAAGATAACTACTCTGTTTTTTTCCCCCGAGATATAAAATTATGACGCAGGGATTTGCCTTCTGTGACTCATATTTTCCTATACAAACCCCTTGAACCCACAGCTTCTCGGATCAGGTCACTATTTCCTTCCAGGAATCCCCTCAAAATGTTATTATTGTAGAGAAATGTGCTTTGTAGAATGGTGGAAAGCTGTGGTCCAAATCATTTTTCAAGGGCACTGATGTTTGTAAACATCCTCTTAAATGAAATAACGTGGTATGTTTGCCTATGTCCTTCTAGAATGCTGACAGCCTGGATATGAAATAGGTGTGTTGCAGCAAGACTTTGTGGAACTAGAATGATTTATCTTTAAAAAAATATGTCCACCATAGTGCTGATTTTAAAAAAATTAAGAAAACAAGGAAAAATACAACCATCTAATTTTATATACTTGCTATAAGTGGGTCATAAATTTGGTACTAAATTTTCTTTAGGCAAATGCCAAGGAAAATTTAGCCATGTATATAACTCACATGATCCTTTAGATAAACTCAGGCCATTGGTGAGAAGCACAACTATTTGTAATACTTAAATTACATGAAGTTGTTCCTAAAATTCTTTTTCATGAACAAGTTGGGCAAGAGAATGGATACAACTAAGAAGCCAGCTTTCATGGGGCTAGTCTTTCATGCCCTAGCAAGACCTGTGCCTGTAAGAACAGTGCCACCTACAGCTCTAGTCGGAGTAAGGACCTGGGGACCTGAGTAAATTAAATGGCAGGGGGTTGAAGGCTATTCTGAAGACAGGACTGGAGGAGAGGCAAAATGTGATGGCTACACTACATAGAGGGCATTACTGTGGTTAAGCAATGGGCTAGACGTGTATTTTGGAATATGAATGAATCTCACGAAGTTGGCACTGCATGGCACTATTCGTAGTAGCACAAGATAAGAAGAAACCCAAATGTCCATCAGTATTTTCTGCAACTGGAAAATGGGGTGAACAGTGCTCTTCTATGGCTCATGGGAGTATCTCCAGAATATACTATGAAGTGAAAAACGTGGAACAAAGCATATTTTGTAGGCTACTGTGTATTTTCAAAATTAGATATTTACATGGACATACATATATAAATGCTTATGTCTAAAAAACAATAAGAGGACAGAATAAAAACTAGAAAAAGTAAAATAAAGCTTGTATTACCTACGAGGGAGAGACTGAGAAAGGTGAAGAGGGTGGGGATAAAATTTCCACTTCTCTGAATATACTTACTTGGTAGATTTCACTCTGGACTCAGGTAAATAGTTTATAGAACAAGATTAAATGTAAAAGGAATTTTTATAAATAAAAACAAAGTGAAAGAAAGGAACCTAAGTGTGAATTTAGTTGGTGACATAAGTGTAAAGAAAGAAAACATTTCAAGTTAGTCTGAAGAATGGAAATTTGACTAAACATCTCTAGTGCTTCCCTAAGAGAGAGAAAAAGGAAATATATACATATACTCAATATAAATACATACATATTACATGTATATTGCATATATTCAATATCTTTATATATATACTACAAAAGAGACTATATTAATATATATGAATATATTGGAATATACATACCATATTCATATATACTTATTAAAATCTAAAATATGGGGTACACATAGATATACACAGATGTACATATGTGTATCAGGAGTGAGCATTCTGTAGATAAAAAATAATCAATGTTCTATAAATTGAAGAGAACATAGTATTAAATCAGTCTTCTGCATCCAAGGCCAAAAGAAGTGCCGTGTATATACAGAGGACAGTATTTTTTTTTTCTGCTACATCATTTGGCTCAGAAAATGAATACTCTTCAACAAATGAGTTGGAAAACTGCTTTCAGAGTTGAAGCTGCAAACACAGTACTATGGTTCTTATACTTGGCATACTATTCTGAAATATTCAATAGTACACTTCAGTGAATCCAAAATAAATCATTCCAATCCTTCCAGTGGAAAAATATCAGCTGTAACACTCTTGTTTGTTTTTTAAATATTCATAAGAATTTATTCTTCAAAGAAGATGCTAACATCTTTAAGGTCATGAATCAGTTCAATACAGGAATTTTTTAAAACACTTTGGCTTGGTTATTTTCTATATCTAACTGGAACACTCTACTCTAGAATATTATTAGAACATATTGTTTATCAATTTAACAGATTTTAATTATGGTTTGAAAACCCCATGAGTCTGAAGCCTCTAACACACCTGCCACTTTTTAATGTGTTATTACATTTAATTACTTCCATTGAAAATATTTCCCAAAATTCCAAAGTGCTTTATTTACTAAAGATATAAATATAATTTTGCAATTCTCACTAAAGTTGACCCTATTGCATATGTAAATATTTAAGCTAGGAGAGCAAAAATCATAGATTCTCAGATTATGAGTTACAAATCTATTGGATGCATTAGACCCCTCAATGATATCCCATTTTATAGTAAACATTATATCAGGGGGATATTGATGGTTATTACTGATTATAAAGAAAGAGAGAAAGAGTTCTATGGTTCAAGGATTTGGAAAATACTGGGTTGAAAAGCATAAACATGCTTTCTTTACTCACAACATATAACGATAAGTGTAATTCTCCAAAAAATGGTGGAAAGGCAGAGTTTTCCAAACTTCTCTTTCTTGCAACCACTTGCTTCAACAAGGATTTTTCTTGGACTAGTATTAAGTGAAACAGTTTGGAAAATGCTGGTCTACTGACACCTAAATACTGCCAACAACAGGTGACTAGACCCAGGAGCATGGAGCCCGTTCAATCTTTTTATACCTCTGATTCAGAACTTCCATTATCTGAATCTGATGCAGAGCCTTGAAGATTAAGAGAAAAAAAATAATTCCATCTATGAAGATAGATTCTTGGCTTTGGTGTTACAGAAACCTGATACAAAATAGAAACTCGTTTTGAGATTCAAGAAAAAGTACATTAATAATTCCAGCTGTAGAAGGTGAAAAGGATCTATAATTGGCATAATCTAATTTTATGGAAAGTTAAGAACAGTCAATACTGTTATAATAAATAGTTTTTATGTAGGAATAAGATTTGTGAAATAAATGACATTTTATCCCCTCAAAAACTTAAAGAAAAAAGAGGCTGGATTGTTAGTACTTCAGAGTCACAGCTGACCCAGGAGATGAAAGCTTTGGGGGCAGTATAACCAGGTACACCCCTCACCCTTACCCAATCTGATGGAATCCTTAGTTACATTGACTAAAATAGTGATGGCTTTTCTGTCAAATAATCTGGGAAATCTTATATGTGTAGACACTTTCAGAAGAAAGCTTATTTTGCTAGTTGCAGTTCCATTCTTCCAATGCTGCACATGAGAACCCTGAGGACATAGGAGGGAAAAGGACGTTTTCCAAAGAAATAGAAGTTTTGCCCAAAAAGTTGACCTGGAACTAAAGTCTCCTTCAGAAAGATTTACTCTCCCGGGAACTGTCCATGGTTCTGAGCTGTCTCCCTGAGAAAGTCATGACTAAGGGTCGAGATCCTTAGCAGTCTGGGCCTTGTTTGCTTTCTTCTCCAGCCTAATTGCTATCTCCCATTACAGGCTGAGTGAGAGTTAGCCATTTTCCCAACCCATGCCTGGCCGGACCAGACAAGACCTAAGGTTGACAACTGTCCTTTCAATTGTCGACTGTCATGCTCTAGAGACTAGCTGCCTAGTTGCCTTTTAGTTCCCAGTAGGTTACTTCTTATTCGAGCAGTCCAGAGAGGTGGAAAAATCATCCAAAAGGGGTGTCATGAATTTGTGACACTCTTTAATGAGAGCCAAGGGGCAGTAGAAGGTAGAATTGTGTCTGGCCTACTGGAGTTCTACTGGATGGAATCATGTTAAAATGCAGCCATACCATTGACAAACACATTTTCCCAGAACTAGATATGATGCCAGACTCCAGCAATTAGCAGCTACACAACTTTGTGAAAGTAAACTTATCTGAGCCTAGGATTTCATGAAAGGATTAAACCACCATGTTGCAATGATTGAATGACATAAGGTGTCAAAACATAATTTAGACAGCTGAATTTGTAGACTAGAAAAAGAAGGCCCTTTTTACAACCCTTTGGGGCTAAAAAATTCCTTATAAAAATCCTTTTCATTTAAATTCACTTTTCCCCACCATCCTACAATGCCCAAATTAGCTTCTTCATCATCAATTTACAATGGATGTAAATTAGCTTCTTCAGCATCAGTTACAATTTAGTGAAGCAATACCTTTCGGACATCTAGCATTTCAATAACAACAACATGGTAGGGCAGTATGACTCATAGGGCAAAACTTCATTTAAGGATATCCACATTAACAAACTAATTAATGATATGACAAACAGAATCTTAAGGTCTATACTCCCCCCTTATTTTAGAATAAAGACCTATATGGAAAATAAAGATGCTGAGAATATCTGAAGATCATAACTATGAGCAAACTTTTAAACTTCTTATAATGTGCCTTTGACAATTTTTAAGCACTCAACAGTGATTTATGACTAGAGGTCATTAAAATGTAGACGGTGCAGTTAGAACGTCTGATCCTAGAGTCTTTCATTGAAGGTCTATTTATTCTCGTCTTTTAGAATCCACTCTATTCTTTGACAAATTAACCTATCCTGTGCCAACTTACTTAATTTTTAAAGTTGACTTTGTTAGTGCAAATGTGATACCTGATCATCGCAGAGAAGGTAGAAAATACAAATTAAAAAAACCATCACTCGTTTTCCTATGTCCCACTGTTAATTTTTTAGTTATTTTTTCAGTTTTCTCTCTGTGCATACATTTTGGAGACATTAGTGGAATCATACTTCCTATATACTTTTTATCTCTTCCCATTATGTCATAATGTTTAAAATTCGTTGTAATATTTAAAATTCTTTATAAGAATCATTTCAATGGTTGAAAAACAGCTTGTAATAAGTCTATTATTTAATGTTTACTGTAAGGTTGGGTATTAAGTTTGCTTTCCATTTTCTCTATTACTAAAAGTATCCCAATAATTATTCTTATTCTTAAATCATTTTTACATTCATGATTATATCCAAAGGACATATTCCTTGATGTAATGCTATTTAGCCAAAGGGAATAAATTTTTTTCTTTCAGTTGCAGCATTTTATATATTTTATTCATATGGTATTAAAACAGTAAATTTAGTCCACATGATTTTCAAAGTCTTGACATTTGGCTTATAAATAATAATTATGCAAGTTTGTTCATCTTTGATTTGCATTTTTCACAAAGTTGATCTCAGCAGGCACAGGAAAGAGTGGCAATGCACAGGACTCTAGGCATTTAATGTGATCTCATGGAGATATTTTTGGTTGAGATAGGGGTCAAGTAACATTTGACACGAAATCTTATTGTGTTAAATTTTAGTGAGCATGCCTGCATATAGAGGTTTGGGACCGAGGGAATCCATTCATCTGTGTGTCAGAGCAGAGTCTCAGGAGACTCTGTCACATTCTTAATCACAGCTGAGCAGAGGTGAAGGTAGACCTCACCACTGCCTCCAGTTGGAAGGTAGCAATTGGTGTTGACAAGCCACCTAAGGTCTCAGCTAAAAGCCTAAGACGTTCTACCTGAGGGTGTTTATTTTGGCAACGGGGCACCTTGGCCTGAGAGCAGCACAAAAAGTGTGAAAGTATTAAAGCTTCCAAGGACTCATCCTTCCATCAATGATAAAAACCCTGGATGCTACTCCGCAGTTGGGACAGCTGTGACACTTGTTCTACACTAGCGCCAGAGGTTCCCAGAGAGATTGACCCCATAGGAGCCATGTATATTCATTTTACTGTTTACTGGCTACTTTTCAATCTCTCTCTCTCTCTCTCTCTCTCTCTCTCTCTCTCTCTCTCTCTCTCTCTCTGTGACAGAGTAGGTCTCTTTGATAATGTATCAACTGAGTAAAGATTTGAAGAAGGCAACAGAATGAGCCACATTTATTTACTTACTCTCTTGCCCATCCACATTTGGGCTGTGGCCAGGATTTTGCTGTGGAAATGGTGCTTCAAACATTTTTGTGCAATTTCCTGGTGCCCATGAGCAAGAGCCTCTCACCAGTTCATATCTCTTCTTTTAGATGTTAAGTGCCTCCATTTCAGAAACGCAATCCCTACAGGCTGGGAGGACCCTCTGGTTAGGCATGGTCCAAGTGTCCCTTGCTGTTGATACGTTCGGCCCCTCCAAGGCAGCTGGATTTGGAGTCCCTCCAGTTCCCCAGGAGACACTGCTTGTCCACCTGGAGCAGTCACTCCCGATCTGCTGCTACCGAATGCCTCGGGGAGTGCTGCCAGTCTGGCCTCCGCAAGTATAAGCAAAGCCTCCAGACAAAGCCTTTGATGGAGCCCTGACCTTGAGGCAGTGGGGGAGGGAGCTTACAAGCAGATGCTGTCACAGGGGTCCTGAAATTGAGAACTGGGTTGTCTGGCATCTTCGGAATGGGAGAACCTCGACTTTGCAGAAGAAAGTCTGGAGTGATAGCATGAGCACCAGCTCCAGCACTACGAGGAGACAAATTTGTTTTTCTAAATGCCAACATTTATTGAGGATTTATAATAAAATAGACATTGGGCCTGACAGCTTTTCATGCACTACAGCAGAGACTGGCAAAGTTGCTGAAATGAACCAGATATTAAGAATTTTTAAGCCCTGTGGGCCATAGGGTCACAACTGCTCAACTCTGCCATTCTGTCCCCAAAGCAGCTCCAGATAATACGCACATAAATAAGCGTGGCTGTGTTCCAGGAAGACTTTATTTATGGAAACTGGAACTTAAATTTCATATCATTATCACATGTCACAAAATATTCTTCTTCAACTCCTACCAACCTTTTAAAAATGGCACAACCATTCTTAGCTCGCGTGCCATATAGTAACAGGCAGTGGGCAGTAATTTGCTTTTCCCTGCACTAATAGTGAGGAAGAGTATGGTTTCTGGAGCCAGACCACTTGGGTTTGAATTGGTCTGGCCATTTGCAAACTCTATGACCTTGGCTGGGCAAGTTACTTGACATCTCTGTGCCTCAGTTTCTCCCCTATGAAATGGGGAAGCGGCACCACTCAGCAGGATTGTTGCGAGGGTGACTTGATCAATGAAGGACAGATACAAAACACTGAATAAATATGAACTGTTTTTAGTATTCCTCTTGTTGTCATATTTATGTATAAACCCCACCACAGCCATATAAGTACCGGTATTTCAGTAGAGGACATGGTCAGTAGCAGGTAAAGACTCAGCGAGACCTAGCTGTATGGTGCCTTCTGGGTGGACTCATCTGCCACTTGTGCCACTGGTGTAGCAGAGTTGAAATTAATGAATCATAATATATGTCACATGGGGAAAATATGGAAACATTCCCAATGTCAGCTAAATTATATGTTAATCAAGTAGCTTATGTGGGCTAGCCTGGAATTTTGCCTACAGTTGTAACATTATATCTATGGAAAAGTACATTCTCTGTTCCAATTTCTGGCTTTCAAACCAATAATTGGAAAATATTCTGGTCATAAGCGCAGACTACAACAGAGTTGCCCGTAGGCTACAGAGAAAACAGGAATAAAGGCAGTTGGCAAGAAATAAAACTCTCACAATTTGGGACGCAATATAGTTCACTAAATGATGGCCACCATAAAATTAAAATTCATTAGGAAATGACATGCCAAAATTTGGCCAACTCTTTCATCGACATTTCGAAACTGAAGCTCAGAATGCTGGCTTTCAATGGCATCTTTCTCCAGCCACCTTTTTCCCGGCTGTTATTAGCAGTGGTTCTAAGTAGAACAGATAACTGTTGCACAATCAAAGTAAGTCAAGTAGCTAACTGATAATTAGGGAGTTTTCATTCCTGCTTTCAAGATGTGCCACTGGCTGGAACTCGTGTGTTCAGTTTTTCAAATTTCCCTTAAGCTGAGGAGCTCTAAACCGGAAAGAATACTTTAATAAAGGGTTGGCCTATGCACTGAAGTGCAGAGACATTACTCCATGCTATCATCCCCTCCTCCCTGCCTGTCTCCTGGCAGTTCACCATGTAACGTTGCTATCTTACTCTTTCCAAACTCAGCTGCATTATGGGAGGCTAGAGCACAGGCCACAGTCATGTGGGCTCATTAAAATTGCACACACAGCCCATTCCTCCCTGGCAACTTGTGCTACATAGTTTCCAAGGAAGCCATGCCAATTTGAATTAATTTTGGAAATCTCAGGTGAGGGGAGGGCTATCCTTTTCGTATGTCATTTACTGGCATTGTCCTAAGGCACACATCATCCAGAGGGACTTTTGATGTAACTTAGTTTGGTCCTGATGCCAGAATAATATGCCCTTTCATGATAAAAACACTCAGAAAATGCTCACAGTCAGAGGTAAGTGAAAGTCAAAATGTAATTCCATACCCACCCACCCAATCAAGGTTGGGAGACTCTGAATTCCATCCACAGAGTTCTCAGAGATCCATGGACTTCATGTTAGGAATCTCTCTTCTCGTTCAGACAAATAATAAAGATATAAAGCTATGTCAGCCTCTGCCTAATTAATTTTAATACGCTATAGAGATCATTTAAATTTAATGTACTATTTTACAGCTGACAAAATGTTCGTTGGCTAAGACAGGGTGAGCGATTTCCTCAAGGTCATGCAATTGTTTAGCAGAAGGGTTGAGAATTAGGCTGCCTTGTTTCCGGCTAAGACAACACTCCCCAGTGACCCAGGCCAACTGTTTTCCTCATTTGTTTTTGTGAAACACGTTGCTGATCTCTCAAACACTGCAGAAAATGATCAGACCCCAAATTCTTTCTCAAAAAGTGGACTTGATCCCTGACCTCTGAACCTTAATCCATTTGTAGATGTTTGAAGGTTTTAAGGAACAAGAAACTAAGGAATAAATCTAAGGCCTGCAAACAAAGCAGGTTAGGAATGGAGAGAAAAAAGCAGAAGGGAGTGAGTGGTAGGAAGGTCAGTGTTGAATGCTTCATTAGGGATCTGAAAGGAAAGAATGGACAGCACGCGGGCACTATCCTCACATATTATTATGACGCTGGAGAAGCTGGGAGCATCAAGGAACCTTGGGATATATAATAAAAACTTTGGACAAGGGTTATGGACAAGAGTGGGAGGTAAATGAAATTTTGGATTGACAGGCTGCATCAACAACAACAGTGATATCAGCCAAGTCACCGGTATGGAATGATATCTTAACATCCTTGCCATTCCAAGTGTGGACCATGGACCAGCAAGATCAGAACTGCCTGAAAGCTACTGAGACATAGAGACTCTCAGGCCTAACCACAGACTTCTAGATCTCCAGATGGTACACTTTAAGTTTGAGAAACACTGATTCAGGAAATCTGATATCCAAGAAACCTGAGAATTGCCAAGAAGTACAGTTGTACCACTGATAGAAAGTTAAAGGTGAGGTTAGTGTAGGATATGAAAGGAAAAAATGTTTTTATTTGAGATTCTAGGACAATGTTTCAACGTTCCCATGTCCCTTACTAAAATTGAAGGGATGTTAAATGGCTTCAGATTGGTCAGATTGAGAGTTGTCTTACATAATGTTTTAGAATAAAGTGCTGAGAAATATAATATGCCAATATGATTTGCACAAAGTTTTGCTCTCTAAAGAAACTAGTCTTAAAATTTGTTGAAGTAGATGAAGTACAAATTGCTGGTGAAAATGATCAAAGCCATGGATTACCATAAAGAATAAACTTGGGTTAATTTTCTCTGTGGTTTTCTAATTCTTTCTACTGTTACCTTAGCTATCTGAGGGTCTTAGTACCTCTCCTTCTATGCATTACCTCGTCTGTCTCTAAAACTGATTTCTTTCCTGTATTCCCTTGAATATTTAATAACACCATCCATATATCCATCTGCCCACCCACTCATTCACCCAGAATCCTTCCATCTATCCATTCATCCATCCATCCATTCATCCATTCATCTACCCACCCACTCACCCACATGTCAACACACCAAGTGTCAATCATCAAGTACCAGGAACCATTAAAATATTGACACTCCTAAGTCAAATAAGATATGCTTACTCTCTTAAGAAGCTTTTAGTCTATGGCCATGCCACCCTGAATAAGCCCGATCCTGTCTGAACTTGGAAGTTAAGCAGGGTTGAGCCTGGTTAGTATTTGAATGGGAGACCACCTAGGAAGACCAGGTGCTGCAGGCATAAAAAATAAAAATAAAAATAAAGAAGCTTTTATTATCCTGAGATTAAAATTCTGGATAAATCTGTGGCTTTTCTATATCCTTCCCCTATTTCTCATAATTCTTGCCCGAATCTGATAATCCTGTCAATTCCTGTCCCAAAACATCTCCTGATTTCGAACTTTCCATCTCTATGAACTTCTTTGTCTTCTATCTTATTTTTCATCATTATCAACACTCCTTGGAATATTATCTCAGCCTCCTATCTAATATCTCCAGCAAATTCTTTATTCTGATTCCACAGTTCCTTTCAAAGGCATGTATCTGACCACATTATTCTACTAATTAGAGACCTTCGGCAGCCCTCTGCTTTCTTAGTAGTAAAGCCCAAGCTCTGTAGTATAGCATTCAAGTTTCTTTTTCTAATATGACCCCAATTCATCTTTTTGGACTTGTTTCCTGCCATCACAATTTCCTATCCCTGATGACATCTCCAACATTCTAGCTATATTGTACTTCCATAGCTCCTGGAATGTGTCGCACTGTATAATATCTCAATGCTTTTCATTATACACTTAGAAAGCCATTCCTCCTTACTTTGTCAAGAACCATATCAAATGTCACCTTTCTGGGAATTTAATGGGGGAAAAAGGAGTATATGAGAAAGTTCATAGTAGAAGTGACATTATGTTTATTTTTTAACTGTGAGAGAGAACAGCATTCCCATTGGCTGTTCCATCATGAACGAAGACATTCTTTTTACCCATATTCTCATTGGTTTTCGAATCTGATTCTACTCTAAGATTTTCCATGCTAAATTTGAGTTTGAGGTACTCAAGCTCCCAAGCTGACTGTGAGGACAAGGACAAGGGCCACTTATTATTAAAGTTTCACCCAATGATAGTATGTTGGATGACTGACAAATGCTGAATAAAATAATAATGCATCCACCTCCTAAGATGGTCCCCGTGATCCTCACCTGGTATTTGCTGCCTTATGCAATCTCTTCCCTTTAAGTAACTTGCTTCTAATCAACAGAAGATACTACTAATCTCGAGAAGATACTACTTTTGTGATTAGGTTATAAAAATTATGATTTCCATCTTGCAAGCAGACTGTCTCTGTGGCCTTCTTGGAACACATGTTTTGATGAAGTGAGCAGCTCTGCTAAGAAGGAGAACATAGAAAGAAAATAAGGGCAGCTTCAGGCCAACAGCCTGAGACCCTCAGTCCATCAAACCTGCAGAAACTGAATCCATCCCTGGTCTAGCTTTCAAATGAGACAACCAGTCCCACCTGACCCTTTGATAGTAGCTTTGTGAGACACTTTGGGGTTAGAGAACTCACTTTAGTCATGTCCAAATGCCTGACCCACAGAAACCATGAGATAATAAAGGTGCTGTTTTAAGCCACTAAGGAGGTGGATGCATTAATTTGCTATTGTGCCAATAGATAGCTAATACAATGGAGAACCAATTTGAGTGGGTTGACAAATAATAATGACTTCAGAATAGTTATGGGTGAACATGGACAAGGGTTAAACCTGAGTATGAAAAAGAGTCTTTTAAAGGTGAGATTTATTTAAGAATTCCTAATGCTTCATTTTTACACACATTATATCAATGCAGTAAAGAATATTAGTTGGAACAAAGGTTAAGATATTTTTAAAGAGGGGTCTTCCACTTAATGATGTAGCTTTCTTCTCACTCTGGCAAGTGTGTCTAATGGGACTAGCCCAATGCAGGCTGAGTCACATCATGGAGCCTTTACAATCATATCAGAAATGAAAGAAATTACCAGAAAATTGACTTCTGTGAGGGAGATGAGCAACCTTAGCTCTGTCAGCTACTTCCTCCTAGAGGTTTTGTCCTATCTCTGATCTCCTACTGCACAGCTCCTAGATATACTTGTTATGCTTATTTTGCCCCAACTAGATTATGTGTCTGGCACATATTAGATGTTTAGTAGAAATTAGTTGAATGAATAAATGGATAGATGAACAAATGTAAGCTCCTTGATAACAGGGCAGCATTTTGTATTTTTTCCTATTTCTCAAGGTACCTAACACATCATTTGGTATATAGCAATTGTCCAATAAATTCCTATTGATGAATAGATTGATAGGTAACAACACAAAGGTTTTAAAATGCCGGAAGTTATACCGTGAGAAAACAATTTGATTTCCCCACTAAGCCACATAGACTTCTCATGTTTTATAATCTCATTGGAATGGAAATCTGAGAAGCATCGTCTAACACCTTAGAGAAAAATTCCAATCATGGCATCTTGGCTCTGTAAGAGTTTTACCAGTAGAACAAATAAATATAGCATATGCATTGTGGGGGCTGAGTTCCAGACAGTTAGTAACTAACCTTTGCGTCAGTATTTCAGATATATTGACCCAATGACAATTAGACTTTTGTCCACATCTGACAGCCATACAGAAGATGGTTAAAATGAGAGAAGGGTATTTCTCTTGAGTAAAAGACATCTCAGAAATGTAAAGCAAATTAACCAACTGACCGACATCAAACACACACACACACACACACACACACACACACTACCCAGATTCCAAGGGTGGTTATTTGCTTGAACTTCACAAAGAAGAAAGACAAAACAAACAAACAAACAAACTATAATTAAGATCGCTGCTGATGTTGGGCAAGGGTCAGTTAATATTGCAAGCCCGAAGCCCAAAGAATGAACAAGGAGCATTTACAGTAACAGAAGCAGTGCCAAGAAAATAAACAGAAATGCAAATTAATGTAAAAAGAAATGATGCTAAATACCAGGTGACATAAGTGGAAACACCTTTACTGAGTTCTCCAGGGGAGGACTCAGCCAGGAAGATGTCACTAGCATGTCATTTTCCTGCAAGTGAAAAATCAGTAATAGCTTTAATTAAGCACCATGAGGTATGTGAGACCATCACAGTTACTCAACCAAAATTTATCCCTCAAGAGATGTACCGATTATGCATTCACAATTTAAAAGACAAAACGATTACTTGACTTTTTTTCCAGCTTTCTAAAATTTGACCTTGGTTATATGATAACACATGAAGTTGACCGGCTGTAACAGATGAAGGCAGAATATAGATAAGAAAAAGCATTCTTTCTTATTTTTTGACTTCTAATTCTAGGACTGACACTACTGGGAATTTCACGAACAGCATTTACAACCAAATGTGTTGTAAAAGAAAAAATTTATCAAGTGCCAACTGTCAGTAATTCCTCTTGATGATATGTATGCTGATAGACAAAATAACAGTATTTTTTAAAGCATAAGAAATCTTTTTGGCTTAGTGGAAAATCGGACTGTTTTCTAATATAACTTCCTTCTAGAAATGTGCAACCTTTCTGTTGTTACCCATCAATTATCTCTCTTAAAAACACAAGGTGCTTCATGAGTTACAATTTCCATGCTGCTGTCAAAGACACTTTGACCACCAGATGGCCGCACTCATGTAAGAGGAAGATTTAGAGACTGTGTTATGAAGGTTGGCACTGGAGGGCAGAGGGAAAAAGATCGGGGGGAGACCTGTGATGAGTGGAATTGACATTAGGATTACTCTCAAGTCCTTTAGAAATGGACTTCTCTCAAATCAGCAGTTTCTGCACTCCTCAACAGAACCGCTAACAATGCGACCTGCCCCAAGGAGCTCTTTCTGAATGAAGAGGCAAACCTGTGCATGCATTAAGAATAATGCAGCAAAAGGGATCTCATTATAGGCTCCTGTCAATCACTCTGGCTGCTCTAGATTTCAGGAGCAAACATGAGGACTGAAGGTGCTTAAAATGAAAATTCAGCTCCGATGATGGTAATGTCAGACCTAGCTCTTGCTGTTGAAAGACTGACACAGACAAAGTACACTTTGATGAATTGGTCACACCAAGGGAACTAACTCACCAGGGAGCCTGCACAGGGCTGTATGCTTCTGGGAATTGTTAATCAGTGATGCTTCTGCAAGGAGGCACTTTGAAAGCCCTCAAACTTTAAATTACCTCCCCTGTAGCACTCTCGTACTGAGAAAAAATTTATCACAAAATGTTTCAGAAAATAAAAAGAGACGTTTTATCCAGAACATAGAAAGAACTTTTACAACTTATTAATAAAAAAGATAAATGACCTCATTTAAAAGTAGGCAAAAGATTTGAATAGATATTTTTCCAGAGAAGGTATACAAATGGTCAATAAGCATACTGAACGACCCTCAATAACATCAGTCATCAGGAAAATGCAAATCAAAACCACAGTGAGAGCGTACTTTGCACTCACTAGGATGGCTATAATCAAGACAAACACAGGTATAGGAGAGGATGTGGAGAAATTGGAACACTCATACACTGCTGACAGGAATGTAAAATAAGAAACAATTGATAGTTTCTTTTAAAAGTTAAACAGAGTTACCATATGAACTGGCAATTCCACTCCTGGGAAACGACCCAAGAGAAATAAAATCATGAGACTGCATGCAAAGATTTTTACATAAATGTTCAAGCAGTGAAAACAACTCAGATGTTCATGATCTGATGAACAAATAAAAAATGTGATAAATCCATAAAAAAAGAATGAAGTATTGATACATGCTACAATACGAATGCAATTTGAAAACATTATGCCAACGAAACAAGCCATTCACAATAGACCATGTATTGCATGATTCCATTTATATGTTATACGTAGAGTAAGCAAATCCATAGAGACAGAAAGCAGATTCACGGACACCTGGGATTGGGGTGAGATCAAATGGGTACAGAATTATTTTGAGAGTGATAAAGTTTTAAAACTAGACTGTGGTGACAGCTATGCAACTATAAATTTACTGAAAGGAATTGAACTACATACTCAAAACTAGTGAATTCTATGGTATGGAAGTTATACCTTAATAAAGTAAAATAAAGACATCTATTCAAGTGTACATATCTATACCCAGTATATATTTTATATTTTTTAGCTTTATAAAGATGGCATTGCATCAAAGCCATTATTTAGCAACCTATTTTTTTATTCATTATTATAGCTGAGATATATCAATGTTGAAATGATGAAACTTGTACCTCTATCCTTTGTCACCACTGTATCAAATCCACTGTTATTGCCATTTCTATATTACAGTTGACTTTTCCAATGAAAATTAATTCATTCATTTAAAAATGGCCATGACACTAAAAACCTTGGTGAAGCTCTCACTGGGGGAGTTGAGGCAGGCCAGGACCTAGTAAGTCCATTAGAAAGGGAGGTGTGGAAGAAGAGACAGCAAAGGAATGCCATGATTCCAATAATTTTGCTTACATAGAGAAGGAGAAAGCAAATTTATAGGTACAAACTGGGTTGTAAGGGAAACAAGTTTTTTTTTTAAATTAACACATTTTAAATGTATTAATAACTTGCTCATATTTAAATACTGACGTTAAAGTGCCTGGGTCACAGATTCTAAATATATAGCAAAGACATGGCATGATGATAGAGGGAACGAGGTTTCAAAGGAGGTAGCAGGATTTGGATCTGGAGATCAAAGAACAAGAGGGTCTCTTCTTTTACCGTGATGGGACCGAAGTGGGCAGGGCAGGGGTAGGAATGCATATAGATTTATAGGAATGTGGGTTGGTGAGTGAGCAGGAAAGTGAGAGTTGGTGGTTGGGTCTTTGATATCAGTACATTTACTAGGAGATTTAGTTATCTGGTTAAAGGCACTGTACCTTTTAAGAAAATACAAATACCCTTGGTAAGAGTAGTACACTGGCTCCTTAGTCATTTAGATTCTAGTGTGGTTGGCTCCATTTCTCAATGCAAGTTCCTTTTTTTTAAAAAAAAATACATTTCCTTTTTCAAAAAGATTTTTTTAAAAAAGATGAATAACATGATTTGATAACCATATACATTGTGAAATTATTATCACAACTAAGTTAATTAACACTTCCATCACCTCACATGGTGGTGAGAACACATAAATTCTACTCTCTTAACAAATTTCAAGTATACAATATAGTATTATTAAGTATAGTCATCATGCTATACATTAAATCCCCAGAACTTATTCATCTTATAACCAAAAGTTTGTCAACTTTGACTAACAACTCCCCATGTCTCCATTCCTCATCCCCTGGCAACCATCATTCTAGTCTCTATTTTTATGAGTTTGACTTTTTTAGATTCTACGTGTGAGATCATATAGTATTTGCCTTTCTTTGGCTTATTTCATTTAGAATAATGTTCTTCAGTTCTATCCATTTGGTTGCAAATGAAAAAATTTCCTTCTTTATGACTGAATAATATTTCACTGCATACACACACACACACACACACACACACACACCTTCCTTATTTGTTTTTCTGTTGATGGATACTTAAGTTGTCTCCATGTCTTGGTCATTGTGAATGATGCTGCAGTAAATATAGGAGTGTGGATATCTCTTCAAGATCCTAATTTAATTTCCTTTAGATGTATACACAGAAATGGTACTGCTGGGTCATATAGTATTCTATTTTTAATTTTTTGAGGAACCTTCATATTGTTTTCCATTGTTGTCTATGCTTTGGGTCTCATAACCAAAAAATCATTGCCAAGAGCAATGTCAAGGAGTTTTACCCTCTCAATTTTTTTCTATAAATGTTATGGTTTCAGGTCTTACCTTTAAGTATTTAATTCATTTTGAGTTAATTTTTGTGTATGGTGTAAGGGTCCAATTTCATTCTTTTGTATAAGAATACCAGTTATCCCAGTACCATTTATTAAAGAGACTACCTTTTCCCTATTGTATATTCTTGTAGCCCTTGTCAAGGATTAGCTGACCATACATATCTGGGTTTATTTCTGGACTCTATTCTGTTCCATTGGTTTATGGGTCTGTTTTTATGCCAGTGTCATGCCACTTTGATTATTATAACTTTGTAATATAGTTTGAAATCAGAAAGTGTAATGCCTCTAGCTTTGTCCTTCTTTCTCAACGTTGATTTGGAGTCTTTTGTAGCTTCACATAATTTTAGAATTGATTTTCTATTTACTATAAAAAATGTCATGGAAACTTTGATAGGGATTGCACTGAATCTATAGATTGCTTTGGGTAGTGTGGACATTTTAAACAATATGAATTCTTCCAATCCATGGACAGGGAGTACCTTTTCATATATTTGTGTTTTCTTCTATTTCTTTAATCAATGTCCTATAGTTTATACTACACAGAATTTTTTTTATCTCCTTGGTGAAATTTATTTCTAAGTATTTTATTCCTTTTGATGATATTATAAATGGGATTATATTTATATTTTCTTTTTCAGATAGTTCTTTGTTAGTATATGCAAATGCAGCTGATTTTTGTATATTGATTTTGTATCCTACAACTTTACTAAATTTGTTTATTCAACAGTTCTTTTGTGGAGTCTTTACAGATTTCTATATGTAAGATCTTCTCATCTGCAAACAGAGACAAGTTAACTTCATTCTTTCTAACTTGAATATCTTTTCTTTCTTTTTCCTCATTGCTCTGGCTAGACATTCCAGTACTATGTGGAATAGAAATGGTGAAACCCTGGTCTTGTTCCATATCTCAGAGAAAACCTTCCAGCTTTTCAACATTGAGTATGAGGTTAGCTGTAGGTTTGTCATAGATGACCTTTATCATATTGAAGTATATTTCTATACTTAATTTGTTGAGAGTTTTTATCATGAAAAAATATTGAAAATGTCAAAAGCTTTTTCTTCATCTATTGAGATAATCATATTTATTGATTTGTGTACATCGAACTATCTTTGCATCCAGGGATAAATACCACAGGGATAATGGTGTGTGATTTCTTTAACATGCTTAAATGGGATTGTTTTCTTAATTTATTTTTCAGATAGTTAATTGTAAATGAATAGAAATGCAACTGATTTTTGTATATTTTGTTACCTGGTGTGCTGTTAGATTGGATTTGCAAGTAGTTTGTTGAGGATTTTCGCATCTATATTCATCATGGATATGGGTCTAGTTTTTTTTTTTTTTTCTTGTAGTGTCCTTATCTGGCTTTGGTGTGAGAGTAATGCTGGCCTTGTAAAATAAGTTTGGAAGTGTTCTTTCCTCTTCAATTTTTTAGAAGAGTTTGAGATGGATTGGCAATAATTCTTTAAATATTTGGTCGAATTCACCAAAGAAGCCATCTGGTCCTGGGCTTTTCTACTGCTTCAACCTCCTTACTCATTATTGCTCTGCTCAGATTTTCTATTTCTTCATGACTGTCTTGGCAGGTTCTAGGTTTCCAGGAATCCATCCACATTTTCTAGGTCATCCAATTCATTGGCATGTAAACATTGATAGTAGTTTCTTATAATCCTCTGCACCTCTGTAGCATCACCAAGAATATCCCATCATTCATTTATAATTTTATTTATTTAGGTCTTTCTTTTTTTATTGATTAGATTAGCTAAAAGTTTGTTAATTCTGCCATTAATTACAAAGAACGAACTCCCAGCTTCATTAGTCCTCTCTATTGTCTCTCTAGTCTCTGTTTCATTTATTTCTGATCTAACTTTTATTCTTTACCTTCCTCTGCCAACTTTGGGTCCAGACCATTCTTCTTTTTCTATTTCCATGTAGTGCAAAGTTAGGTTATCTATTTGAAACCTTTCTTTTTACTTAATATAGGCATTTACAAACCTGACACTTAAAACTGCCCTTGCTGCATCCCACAAATTCTGGCATGTGTATGTTTCCACTTCTGCTTCACTCAAGGTATTCTCCCGATTTCCTTCTGGATTTGCTCTCTGGGCCACTGGTTGCCCAGAAGCATGCCTTCCTATTTCTATACATTTGTGTATTTTTCCATTTTCTTCCTGCTATTGATTTCATACCATTGGGATGGGAAAAGATATTTGATATGATTTTAATCTTCCTGAATTTGTCAAGACCTGTCCCACAGCCTGACACATGACCCATCCCAGGGAATGCTCCATGTATGCTCAAGAAGAACAAGTACTCAGATACTGTTGAATGAAGCACTGTGCACATGTCTGCTAGGTCCAGCTGGTCCACGGTGTTATTCAAGTCCACGTTTTCTCCATCAATCCTGTCTGGATGATCTATTAACTGATGAAAGTGGGGCACTGTAGTCCCCTACAATCATGCATTACTGTCCATTTCTCCCTTCAGCTCTGTTTGTGTTGTGTCAAATTGACTGAGATAAGGGATGCCCAGATAGCTGGTAGAACATTATTTCTGGGTGTGTCTGTAAAGGTGTTTTCAGAGAGATTAGCATTTGAATTGGTAGATCGAGTAAAGAAAATCACCCTCACCAATGCAGGTAGGTATCACCCATTTGATTCAGGGACTGAATAGAATAGGGGAAAGGATGAATTTGCTCTATTTGAGCTGGAACATACATTTCTTCTCCTATCCTCTGACATTGGTTCTCTTGTTTTTCAGGCCTTCAGAATCATACTGTTACTTACAACATTAGCTCTCCTGGTGCTCAGGTCTTTGTGTTTGAACTAAAACTACACCACTGGCTTTCCTGGGCCTCCAGTTTGCAGAGAACAGATCATGGGAATTCTCAGCCTCCATAATCCCATGAGCCAATCCCTCATAATAAATCTTTCTCTCTATACATATGCTATTGGTTTTGTTTCTCCATAGAACCCTAACTAACACACCTGACTAATACACTGCCATACCTAGAACTTTGTATATTTTAAAGCAAAAGGTATCAGGGTGGGTAAGGATACAACTATTTCAAGAAACTCAGTCCTATTGATGACATTTAACTTCAAGTCTACTTGGAGAGCCTCCCTCTTCACTTATTCTACTCCTTCTTTTCTCCCCCACCAAATAATTCAATTAGCATTAGAGTACTTCCTATTCTTAGCACATCACATGAAGTCTTTTAACCTTCTCACAATTCAATGGAGTTGATGCTACTATTATGTCCATTTTACTGATGAGTAAAAGAAGGCACAGAAAGGTTAGGCACCTTGTCTCCCATCGTAGGACTGGGAAGAGATACAGACGATCCAACTCCAGGAAGCCTAGCTCCAGAGCTCACACTCCTAAACACCAGATTTTCCTGCACTTTTGCTTCGCTTCTATTCTATTCTATTCTATTCTATTCTATTCTATTCTATTCTATTCTATTCTATTCTATGGTAATAAAACCCCTCCACCATAGCATAATTTGGAGTTCACTTTTCTATAAATGCAACCATATGGAATATAATAATCAAGTGTTGGCAAGAACATGGTTAACCTGAACCAAAAGAGTGTATGAGCAGCTCTAGGAGATAACATGCAACATGAGCAATAAATCTCATTTGTTTCATGAGAGCCCATTATGCTCTTCCTCAGAGCCTATTAGATTTTAGCTTATACATAATTCTAAAAATGCCCATCAGCTGGTTTTCTGGTCATTAGCAGATTATAAACTACACATTAAAAGGAATTCAGGCAGGAAGATATGTTGGGAAGGGGCCGCTAGTAGAAGACGTATTTAAAGCCCAAAGTTATGTCAGCAGACAGTTTGCCACAGGATAGTCCTCCAATTTAGAAAATAAAAGAAAGAAAAAGAAATAACAACACAGTCCCTGGAGAAAACAGATAAACAATAAAAAGCATCATAAAACTTCTCTGAATGGAAGAGCAAAGCTAACCTAACCCTCCTTCCTTAACCTTGAGTGTGCCTCATGACGGTAGCTCAAGAGAATAAAAAGGAGGGAACTATATACTAGGCATTTGGAAATTGTGCCATGAAAGCAATTGCTATAATTAAATTCTAGAGTTTATCATTTTAATCTGTTAGTGTTAGGACAATTTCGTTTTGCGATGAACTAGACAAATGAGTCCTCTATTTGATACATGTATTGGTGCCCATGAAAGTGAATTCTACCTGCTTCTTCATAGCCTTGTCGCCTAAAGCACTCTTTGACCATGTATGGAAATTCCATCTGGGGAACAGCTAGCTATTCAAGCGCATTGCTATCCAAATCAGGTGTCTTTGATCATGAACCACCTCAGAGCCAGACCACTGCGAACAGTCTGGCCAAAGAGCCAAATGGGGATTGAAATCTAGCCCTCTCACAGAGTCCTAAAACCCCTGAAAAACAGCACAAAGGTGCCACTGGTTGGGGCACAATCACCCTAATAGGGTGCCTTTCATGATTCACCTAAGAACCCCACAGGGTAGGTGGGTCATAAACAGTGAACAAATAAAAAGTCACTACATGTGCTAAAGGTATTTGGACTACAATTCAAAGACTGCCAAAATACATTTGACTAATCATGCCACGGTTGCCCATTTCAGTTTTAAAACAGATCATTGCTCTCCTACAGGCCCAAGCTATTCCAATGAACTTGACTTCTTCCAAGCCTGTTTTCTTTTCATCTTCCTCCAGAGATCCAGACACACTCACTTCCTATAGGAACTGAAAAAGCTCCCTTGACTTTATCCTTCCTCCACTGCCTATTGTTCAGCTTTATCTCCCATCCCTTTGTTCCCAGGGTCACCCTCTGATCCTGAAAATCTTTAAACTCATATTTTGAATACATAGTTCAATTATGTACGTAATGGCACTCTGACCAATGACTGGAACATACAGCCTTTAGAAGTATATCATTCTGAAGACAGTTCTAGTCAACTAAATATTTAAGCTAGGGAAAAAAGGTGAATAAAAATAGGTGAACAATTGCTTAGCAACATGACAGAGTTTTAACCTAAGTCTATAAATCATAACTGCAGATGTGAAGGCATGTCTTCAATTTCCTATAATAGTAGAGGGGAAAAGTGTCATTATCTTTAATGGTATACTGTTCCGTATTTCCCAAGTGTTCTATAGAACCCAAGATATTATGACAATTAAGTGCACAAGGGAAAATGAAAAGATATTGCATGACCTTCTGAATGCCATGTTGTAAGACGGGTTGAAGATTCTGAGCTCAGGGTCATCTCATTACAGCTATTATAAAAAGGAGGAATGAAGGTGACCCAGGTAAAATTATGAAGAAAAATAATCACTGAGCTCAAGGTATTTGGAAAGATCATCTTGAACAGAAATCTGCAAACCACAGCCTATGGGCCAAATCCTACCAGCCATCTGTGAGCTAAGATGATTTTGCCAAAAAATCAAAATAAGTATAATAGTTCATGATACTTGAAAATTACATGAAATTCAAGTTTTAGTGTCTGTCAAGTTTTATTGGATCATAGCCATGCTCATTTGTTTAAGGTGAGCAAGGCAGTGCAAACCAAGTTCCATTGATCTCCCAAATCAGAAGTCATGAGTCGCCATCAATTTTTGTACCAAAATTGAATGGTATCACTATATTTAAATTGATAAATTCGGTTGCTTTTTTGTGGATTCTATGTAGAAAAGTATGCTTGATAATGTGGACACAGTGAAGTTTAAATGAGCTAAAAAAGAAGAACCAGCTGAGGAGACAAGGAAAGGAACCTCGACTGAGTTTGAAGCAAAAGACAGAGGATGATGTCATGGAAGCCAAGGGAACAGCCCAGGACTGAATGTCACCAAAAATGAATTGAGGACTTTTATATGTGAGTTATATAAACTTCCACAAGGATAACGAGCAGAATTTCTTCAAAACACTACGCACAATTAACTTTTTGAAAGTACAATGGGGCTGTTTCTCTGTAGATTATTAGTGAGAGCAAGTTGCTATGTAATTTTCATCTCCCTAATAATTATTTGCTCTTGCCTTAGGCATTCCATTGTGACTGGGCTTCGTGTTGCTGTCATTTCCTGTCTCTTCATCCCCCTCCCACTGAGGTGCTGGTTGGAGGTGGGGAGCAGCTACAAATCCTGTGTTCAACAGACTTCCTCTGGCACTCTACACAAGGAAGGGTGGAGTCAGGACACTCTCAAATTGAAAGTGCTACTTCTTTGGTGGATTCTGACAGCATTATTCCTAGAGCATCCTTTAGACATAGGTTATGGATGTCAGAGCTGTAGGAACTGCTTGCTAACAGTAGATACACCACAGAAGTTTTTGGCAACAAGTAGGAAAAAAAATGGGGCTATGAGGCCCATTTTTAGTTCCCTGGATGACTCATAGTTCAAGCTCAGAAAAGTCACTTTGCCAATGTTTGCCCTAGTTTCTTTTATATATAAAATAAATGGCAATTCTCTATTTCATGGGAGGGTTTTGAAAGTTCATCAGTTCGTGAATTAAAAATATGAGAATGGGCTCAAATGCTCTAGAGCTAGGTTCGGTAAACTCTTATGGACCATGGGTCACATCTGGCCCCCTGTTTGCTTGTTTAGATAAAATTTTATTAAAACACAACAATGTCCATCTGTTAAACATACTTCCTATGGCTGCTTTCACATTATAATGGCAGATGTGCATTGTGTTAAATTGCAACAGAGTTCACATTGCCTCCATAGCCTAAAACAGGGGTCCGAATCTCCTGGGTTGTAGACTGGTCTGCGGTCTGTTAGGAATGGAGCCACACAGCAGGAGGTGAGTGGTGTGTGAGGGAGTGAAGCTTCATCTGTATTTGAAGCCACTCCCCAGTGTTGGCATCACCGCCTCAGCTCTGCCTCAGATCTTTAGGCGTTAGATTCTCACAGGAGCACCGGTCCCTGTGCCAAAATGGCTGAGGACCACTGGCCTAAAATATTTACCATGTGACCTTTTACAGAAAAACAGTTGCTGACTGCCTTACAGAATTAAGAGCTGGAGGCTGGGGGACAAGTGTCTATCTTTTGGTGAGAAAACCCCTCTTTGAGAGGGCATGGAGATTGCTTTCTAAAGGCGTCAATAGCTTGAACCAATCTTTCCTCTTTGCCACAGAAGGTACATAAGAGATGATTTTTTAAAAATTCAAGAAGTGAGGTCCCATGGGAGATGTGGGCTGAGGGCTAATTAGTATTTAATAAATATGGCCTTATAAGAAACATGAGTGACTAAGGAATCCTGTCACATCCTTTGTTACTCATGTTAGTTCCCTGAATTAGCCATCCACTTACACAGAAAGTGATGACATGGAAGAAAAAGAAAAGATAGGCAACCCATAGTTCCTATTCTTTTCATTCTTCAATTATCAACAAGTCAAGAGTAGCAAGTGTCGATAGAGTTACAGAAATAAAAACTATGCAATTAGTTTTGTGCAGATTTCCACTTCTTTGGTGAGAATGAAATACATATATATATATATGAGCTACAAAACACAACTGTATGATTCGGTGATTTCTCATACGAGCTAAATGCTCTTAGATTTGCATCTAAAACTCACAGTACCTAATATGTGGATGACTGGTAAAATTTGTACTGATAGTTCAAAATTTTAGTTTTTCTTTACTTTGAATGGCATCAAATAGCAAATGAGACTATAGCATGTTGACAGACAACAGAAGAAAGGGGAATCCTTAACATTTTAGTAACTTTATCAACACTTCTCCCTGGTTTTTAGAACAAGGGGCCCCGTAAGTGATGGTGCTGAGCCTACATACTCGGTGGCACCCTTTAAGACCGGAAACAGCTATCTCTAAGAGTCTCCCCAGGCCTTCCCAATTTGACCTGTGATCCTGGAACAGCTAAGTGGCACACTCCAGGCAACAACTATGTGACACAGCTTCTCTTGACATAGGCTGATTGATGTCCAGTGGCACAGAAAGCACTGCCATCGCTCATGACCCCCGCCACCAAAGAGGCTCTCCCTCAGAAATCGGCTACTGATAGCGAGGTTTTGTTCAGGGTTTGAGAGGAGTGAGAGGACAAGGGCTTGGCAGGGACCTGCTGTTTCCCAACCCCTGGTGGGCCACAGTAAGGCACTGTCGCCTGCTTTCTTCTCTTCCTCTTATGCATCAGTGCAGACAATAATGAAAAGACACCTGCCACAAAGGTGATTCCACGTCCTCTTAAGTTCAGCCAATTTACTTGGCAGAACACCCTCACACCCCACTTGGCATTTGGCACAGGCCAGAATTTCCTGCCTGTGTCCCAGCTTTGGGCAATGACACCAAAATTGCTCTCTGCAAGGGCTGGCTCGACCCAGAAAGAAGAGATCCAAAGGCCACTCGGAAGAATCCAGGGGTGGCCGGCAGCCCCAGGCTCACATTTCAATTACAGGCTGTGATGGAAACCTGCTCATCCAGGTGCTTCTCCTTGTCACAAGTTGGCTGCCCCTGAGATTCCAAATGGACTTTGTGACCCACTTCATGTCCATCCCTAGGGGCTACATAAAAACTCAGGAGGAGAGAGAGCCACCTCGTGAACCAGCTAACCTGCTGTCCACAGCTCCACCCAAATGGGCATGTCCCAACCTCATTGTGGTCAACTGGCCCAAGGAACTTCAGATAATTACGATCCCGTTGGAGACTTAGGCCCAGTGGACAAAGAAGCCAGCCATTTCTAGGACTCATCCTAGGGTGATGGCCATATTACGAAACCAGCAAAGTTTCAAGAACAAATACGTAGGGAAAATGGCCTCTGATGTGGGAGATGTCTGCCTAGCACAGCTCTTTGCGCCACAGGCCCAGCTCAATCTGCAATGACAATGTGCTTTCAGAGCCTTCCTGTTGAAAGTCTTTCCATCAACTCTGCACACTTACCATCCAGCTAGGAGCAGAGATTATTAACTCAGCGGATCAGTACTTTGTCAAATCTGAAAGAAAACAAATCTGCTCCAACAAAGGGAATAAACAGCTCCTAATGTTCAGTCTGGGAGTTTTCCCGTTGACTCGACATAATTACCTTTCATTTCATGTAATGACACTATCACATTTACTTTGTTCCTCCAATCCCAAAATTATAATATACCTTCCTCCTCTTGACTAGATGCTTGGATCCTAAGGAACTCTGTTAATTAAATGGCATTTGCTCTTGCCATGAGGCAATTATTTGCATTTTATGCAGAATTCATTGTGCGTACTTGGAAGTGATATATTTTATTTGACAATTCTTCATCAAAAACACAAAAGTAAAATAAACTGTCTCTTTTCCAATTGCCAGTTCTTAACTCTGGATATTTAAAACCTCACAAACTAACAGAGCGACCCACATCAAATAGATCTCTCTCATTTCTTTTATTGGCACAACTTTTAATTTCCACCAAGACCTTCTGCATTTTATTACCAGAAGCAAAGGGTAACAACTCATATAATAGCTCAGATTCATTCGTCCTTTGTTGAATGTGTATTAAAAACGTAGGCTTGATAAAGCAGGAAACTGCCGTATGCTTCCAATATGAAATATCACAGGGATGGTGGGTGTAACCACAATATCCCTATCCAACTTTACAACTTAAGTCTTCTTGACTTTTTAAAAAAATTTCTAGAGAGGAAAAGTTCAAGGGCAATTGGCACAAAGTAACGGATTCAAAGATTCATCCACAGACTAATAGACTTTCTTAGGAAATCTTGGGTTAACAATCAAGAAAAAAATATACCAAAGACCATCCCTAGAACTACTAAATAATGTGGGAGGGTATTCAATAAATTCTTTCCTCTTTAGGACACTTGAATTAGATTGGGTACAGCCTGCAGGGCATAACTCATGGCTCACAAGTAAGGATTAGGTAAGGTTTTGCCATTTCTAATTACCACGATGACAGAATCCTGTCACACTGACTTGATTGTCTTCTGCTGTGGTTAAGAAAAAAGAGAGGTTGGCTAACATACAAACTGTATGCATGTTTTTTAGATTATTCTTTTCTGGAGACAGATGAGCCAAAGATCCATTTCATACTGACTACTGAACTGATTGGCAGATCGCAGTGGCCACATGCCACTCAAGTTGGGGCTAAGTCCATTCTGGAGAACAAAGGAGAAGTTTCCATATCTCATTATTCGTCTCCACTATTCAGGTTTCAGAACTGAATTCTTCTGCTTTATGAAGAGGGTGACCTTGTTTAATTACCCGCTGTAGGAATTGCTGGTGGAATAATAGAACAGTGTCTCGTCCAATACATGCGCAGGGCTACTTTTGTAGACTCAAAAAGTGACAGTGGCCAGAAAGCCAGCGCAAGTTAAAAAAGAAAAATAAAAGCCTCTGAAACTTGGAACTTGGAAAATCAGGGCATGTGGTTTGGAAATGACCCCTAGTCTCTTTTCCCACCCCCACCCCAATTCCTATCCCCAGACTCCATTCGATTGGCCGCATCATAATCATCTATCTTGACAGCTAGAGTTTTAATATTTATTTTATGCATGTTTTAACTTTTCCTTCAATCTACAAAACCCAAAGCCCTGAGGCACATTATTTTTGCATTAACTCTCCCCACCCTCACAAACATGCATGTTTTTACTCCATTTAACTCAAAAAAGGAAAAGTGGTAACATAATACTCTATTCTCTTGTTGTTATACATGTTATGTGTCTCTATAGAGGTTAAAAGAGACATTGCTTGAGAATCATGGCTGACCTCTCTGCAGTGTGAGGCCCACGGCTATGGATGCTTCCTTGACTAACCCTCTCTGCTTCCAATAGATTAAATTAATTCCTCCCTGGGGGCTTCCACTGTATGCAAAGCATATTATATTATTTTACTTATTACTTCTGCCACTCTCTAAGATCCTTAAAGGTAAGCACTTGTCTCACTCATCCTGGTATCATCAGCATTTAGAGTACTCAATAAAGGTTGGGTGAAAAGATGCCTAGCTTCTGAAAGAAGCACATGACTAACCAGGCTGATGAGGCCATCTCTAAGGATTTGAGTGGGGAGGGTACGGTAGGGACAGGTGAAGATGAGCTGAGTGGAGCACACATTGGTAGGGCTGGGTAATCCTAGGGGTGGGGCTCCTTAGAGAATAGCAAGGGATATAGTATGGATTAAACTCCATGACAGAGCCAAAAGAACCAAGGCCTTAGAGTCTGAAGGTGTGGTGCAAACAGTGATGTGATGAGCCATAGGACGTGGAGAACCCAGTCCTTGTGAACCTGAGCTTTCTCCGTGAAAAGGAGATTCCTCTATGTGCCTTAACTACCTTAGAGGACAGTTGTCAAAATTACATGAAATCTAATGTCTTAAAAGGATTTTCTAAACTTTGGTAGTATGATATATAGAGTTATCTTGTAGAATCCAAAGCAGAATTCTCTGAGAGGTATCAGTAAATATGTCAAACCAATACTCATAAACCAGGAGCCTCCTGGGCATCCTCAGTTGTATGGTCACTCATCTATGTCTATGTCACCTATATCATCTGTCACCTATATTCTATATCCATCTATATCTGCATATATACATAATTGCTATTTATATCCGCTATTATGTCTATATCCACCTGTATCCACACCTACACACACACCTATTATTTATTGATGCTGCTATAACAAGCATCTCAGAGTATCTCACTTTCTGTTTCTCTTCATTTCTTTTTCGATTCATCTCTTATTCCCTTATCCATTTCTCACTAAGACACTCTCTTTTCGGGGACTTTCATTTCCTCATAGTTGCTCTCATCACATCTGTCTCTCTCCCTTCCCCTGCTGCGCTCTCTCTCTTAACTGATAAAAACAACAACAAAAAAAACCCTGAGAAACTGTAATTTTACATCTGTCATTTTTTATAAGCAATGTTCTCTGTTCCTCGAAAAACAACTGTATTTCATATTTTTCAAATAATTCCAAGGAAACTTGCTCTTTTTTAATGGGGGATCTGGTTTATTTGAAAAAGCAATGTGTTGAGACTTGGTATATGTGTGTAAACTTTGGGAGTTACTCAGCCATAAAAAATGAAATCCTACCATTTGTAACAACATGGATGGACCCTGAGAATATTATTTAAGTAAAATAAGTCAGACTGAGAAAGACAAAATACCATATGATTACACTTATATGCAGAATCTAAGAACAAACTAATGAAAAATAGACTGACGAATACAGAGAACAATCTGGTGACAGCCAGAGGGGAGCGGGGTTGGAGGGCTGGGAGAATGAGGTGAAGGGTTAAAGAAGTACAAATGAGTAGTTGATAGATGGTCACGGGGATGGGGAGCACGGCATAAGGGAATGCAGTCAGCAGTAAGGTAATGGCTGTGTGTAGAGCCAGAGGTGTGATAGAGTAATCGGCGGTGGAGGAGGGATTGTTCCATAAACTATTTAAATGTCTAACCAATGCACTGTACACTTTAAAGTAATAGTTAAATAAAATAAAATAAAATGCTAAAAAGAAAAAAAAGGAAAGCCATTTTACTCTGAGTCTCAGTTTTATCACCTGAGAATTGGGATAATGATCCCTTATTTAATGAGGTCACGTGCACAAAAGTACTTTAGAGCAGCTGCAGGCATAACTATTCATTAGAATCACCTGGGGAGCTTCTACAACTCCTTATTCCTGGGCTCTAGTCCAGACCCACTGCTATGGACTGAGTATTGGCATTCCTTGCTAATTCACATGTTAGAGCCCTAACCTTGTGGAATGTGATATTTGGAGGTGAAGCCTTTGGGAGGTGAGAAGGTCGTGAGAGTGGGGCCCTCATGATGGGATTAGTGCCTTTAGAAGAACACAAATAGACAGACGATCTCTCTCTTTCTCTGCCAAGTGAGTGTACAGTGAGAAGACAGCTGTCTCCAAGCCAGGAAGAGAGCTCTCACCAGGAACGTGACATTCTGCCACCCTGATCTTGGGGTGCCCACCCTCCAGAACTGTGAGAAATAGATTTCTGTTTAAGCCACCTACTCTGTGATACTTTATTACAGCAGCCCAAATGGACTACACCACCCAGGCATCAGAACTTCTGTCTCTGGCTATTGCAACGTGCAGAGAAGACTGATAACCACGAGTCTGCAGACTATACAACATTATGCAAGTGTACTTTATTTTAACATGTGAATAATGGCATTAAAAATTTTTTAACCGTATGGATTAATAATTCTTTATAAAAACACAGGTTGTTCACTGGGGATAGGAGAGGGAATATGAAATTTAAATACATTTGGAACTATCTGGGCCGTGTTCTGAAAGACACATACTGAGAGAATTATCTCATTATTTAGCTATGATGCTCTGACTTAGAACACGTGAAGCCCCGTTCCCCCCACAGCTTTGTCCATCCCTTAGAAGTAGATGTACCGCCATCAAAAACGATTATCTGCTGTGGATTATCATTTAGATCCTAAGACAATATTAAAAAAAAATGAAGACATCTAATCTCTTTCAAAGGGATTATGTAAAAGATTGAAAAATTCAATGCGAAGGTGCTAATTACTAACCATGGATTAATTTTCAAACTGTTCTTTTAACTTCTAAAACTAATGAGTAGAGATATACTCCACACTGCAAACCCAGGCTCCCCCGAAACACTGGTAATTAGAGTAACTCTTTATAATGGACATTACTCAGTAGGTAAGAAAAAAATCAGAATGATTTTCATTATTGAGAAAACTCATTACTGACAAAGAAAGAACAAACACTTTCCAAAGAACTACCGTTCTTGACATCTTAAAGACTATCTCTGAGAAGACTGTAGAAACTTACTTTTCAAGTTAAAAACAAAACGAAACAAAACAAAACAAAAATGCCACAGATTTGGAAAAGTCACAGTGCTGACTTTGGTTTTAAAACGTGCAAGTTTCTCTATTAAATCGCTGATTTCCTCTTATACATTTTAACAGTTGGCATTAGGCCACTGTAAATGTTAAATTGCCACCTGGGTTGGCTCTGGTTTCTAACCATTAATCAAATGGCTTGGAATATACCAGAACCCAAATCCAACCAAGGAAAAAGAAAAATTCATTGTAATTGAAGAAGTCTGAGATATACCTTCACAATTCATAATCCATGTTTTTTTTTTAAAATTATATTTATTTGGCAGAAGTTTTCACTGTTTTGGATCACAGCATCTAGGGCACCTCAAGCAAGCCAATTACATATATTCATGACCATGTTACAAACTAGATGGCACCATATAATATCACAAATCAGCATCTTTCTAGCAGTATGAGGGACTTGGGCAAATCGAGTCAAATGAACTATTCAGAATCTAGTGTGTGAGCAAAACTATTGGCCTTTCCTCCAGTCTTGGAGCTTTCTGGGAGATTCTACTCCCACTGCCATTCTCATTGTAGTTCCTCTGAGAACACGTGTTAGGAACGCCTTGACGGGCCAGTGGGCCACTTCCCACAGGCTCCTGGGATAGGCTCGTGTTCAAAGGCAACTGGAATTTCCTAGGATGGACGCAGGAGGCAAATCCCTCAGCAGCAATTCTAGGGAGAGGTTTGGGCTTCATTCAGAGACTGGGAAACTGGCCATGACAGCCACGTGAGCTATCCCCCTGGCTACTTTCCAATGGCCCTAACACGGAGGTGATGGAATGGCCCGAAGACCAAATCACTAATCTTGGCAGATAACTTAATTTTTATAAAGATGAACCCCCACTTTATGGTGATCCTATGTTTGCCAATCAGTCCACAGTCAGCTTGGCTGAAACAAAAAACATAGCCTGTGGTGTGAAAGATTTTTCTCCCGGGCCACCAATCTCTGCTCAATTGTATTAGAGTAGGGCAAACCGTGCCTCCTGATTGCACATCTCTGTCACTGATATCCCCTAATTATGAACATTTCACATAGGTTAGAGAACAAAGCAGGGCGGACCCTTGCTGTTGCGAGAAGTGGGATCTAAATATTCTTCTCAGGCAACTGCAAACCACCAGAGCACTGCAGCTGCTGCGGGGAACAGTTTGATGGGGCCTCAGAACGGTAAACGTGGACTTACCATCTGATCCAGCAATTTCACTTATAAGCAGATCTCCAAGGAAGGGGAAAACAGGGACTCAAACAGATACTTGTACACCAATGATTACAGCAGTACCATTGGCAAGAGGCAATGAGTGGGAGCAAGCCAACGCTCCACTGACAGATGAATGGATAAACAAATGTGGTATATATATCCACACAACGGTATTGTTCAGTCTTAAAAGGGATAAAATTCTGACACATGCTATGACATGGATGAACCTTGAGGACATTATGCTGAATGAATTACACCAGGCAGAAAAGGACAAATACTGTATGATTCCGCATAGGGGAGGTACATAAATAGGTAGATTAATGGAGACAGAAAATAAAATAGAATTTACCAGGGTCTCGGAGAGGGGGAGGAGGGAGCTACTGTTTATGGTTACAGAGTTGCTATTGGGGATGATAAGAAAAAAAAAGTTCTGGAAATGGATAGTGGTGATGGATGCACAACATTGTGAATACACTGAATGTCACTGAACTGTACACTGTGCGACTAAAATGCTTAACGTGGTCAATTTCATGTTATATATATTTTACCACGATTAAAAAAAAAAGAATACCATCAAAATCCAAAAACTTAGCTGATGTGAGCCTAAGCCATTCCCTACATGACTCGTAATGTACATGATCCTCTTAGGTGACTTTTCTAATTCCAGGTGAGTCAGTAACAGTTCTGTCTTGACCATTTCTAGAAAGCATCCTATACATTGGTACTCTTGCTTGTCAAACTTCAATGTTAGCCTCAGCCAATGAGTACAGCCGGCCTTGGATTTACTAACGAACACTTCTGCTCTGACTCAGGATTACCGTGCTACAGCAGGAACTGTCACTCTAAGGTGGCACTTATCCAAGAACAAAGCAACCTCATGTTACGAGATACACAAAGGCACAGGAGATCCAGCTGCTTGAGTAATGGTTTCTAAATGCTTGTGAGTCCCTAATTTAAGTAGATTAATTGTCCTGAGTAGAGGGTCAAAACAGAGATGTCCAAAAAGTCAAAGATTTTACTGTTCAAGCCACCTTTTCAACCTACCTGATGAAGCAGTCCCGTCCATCCCGGTTCGCCATCATCTCCCATCCATAGGGTGGCACCTGGTTCAAGCCCCAGGTTCCCGAGGGAGGCGGCCAGCCTGAAGACTTCGTCCTGTGGCTGGAAAAAAGAAAGAAGAGTACCATTATACTCGATTCCTGTGTACTTCCTCTGAGACGAACTCTAGAAGGAGCATGGGACTTATTCCTCTCAGCTGTGGGCTGTATCCTCAACTGATTAATGATCAATGATAAAGATTGTTTTGAATTAGGTACCATGCTCTGCATTTTTGTTTATAATATCACGTTTACTTTTTAAACAGATGTCCTATAAGGTAAACGTATTTATTCCAATTTACAGATGAGGAAACAATGAATAGCTCAAAAGGATTAAGTAACTTTCCAGAGGCAAACAAGCCAATTTTGAACAAAAGTTTTGTGTACTTTCCATACTCTAGGTGATCCTGAAACTAGGTATTGGGACAGTCTGGCACATAAATAGATATCACAAGACACTATAAATGCACATGAGGAAACAGACTGCAGTTTTTATGGGTCTTAAACGAATAACTCCAAGCCTCAGTTTCCTGGGCTCCTGTGACTGAAAGACACACTTTCCATTCGTATAAACCATACTCTAGTCAAGGTGAGTCACAGTACTTCTGAATTTAATTTGCAACGAAAATGCACACATTAGCTTTTACAGTTTCCAGTCCCTACCTTAAATATGACTCAGCAGCAAAATGAAAGGGTAAGTCAGAATTTTCTAGAAGCACGACTATCCAAGAGCAAGAGGGAAGGGCAGGTAACTCCATGTGACAAGGAGCTGTGATGGGCAGTGCAGCACAGTTATAATCTGTAACCAGAGGCCTGTGCCCAGTTTCTAGAGCATGACTGGTGTTGGCCACTTGCTTCTGCCAGGACTCGCAGAAATTCCATCATTCCCTCATGAATGTCCAAAAACTCCTTCAGAGCTTAACCATGGAAAGAAGGCAAGTGATACCCTTTAGGAGACACTAACATCCCTCATGATTTGGGCCATTCACTCCAGGTGAGGTTGCTCTGAGAAGCCTGCAAGGTTCTCTCTGGGTGGTCCCAAATTACAGTTTGGTACTGAGGTGTGTGGGGAAAAGCAGTGACAACATTTCCAGGGCCTCAGAATCTGTGTCTCAGTAGTGTACTAGGGAGCCCTTTACACAATTAGGAAAAAGGCCCCACCCAACGTGTACAACTGTTGACTTCCTGTAGCAAACACTCAAATCAGGGGTGCCAACCTTTGTCTGAGGAGGGGAGATTTTTAATTCTCCGGGATAACTCACCCAACTCCGACCCCCTACCACCCAACTCATATATCTAACCATAACCCAACACATTCCCAGGTATAATAAGCCCATTTCCTGTAAGTTTTCTGGAGAAGAGCTGTTTTGCATAATTTTAACCAACTCTGTCACTTTCTTTAACTTCCTTTCAGTTTTCCCACATCCTTCATACAGTGTGTTGAGCAAAAGAGTTCACAAACTTAATATAGGTCTGGCAAATTTAGAATGCCACCATTGAGTTATTTCTTATCCGTTGACTATTAAAAAAAAAGGCATGGCAACCATTTTTGTTCCTCTTCATCATGCAAAAGTCAGCAGGGGCAATTTTCTCTGATTTTTTTTTTTAAATGTGCTGCTTCCCTGCAGTGAGCGAACACATGAATTTTGATCCTGAGGTACTAACGAAAAACGTCAATTTTTCTACACTGTTTTCTAAGGTGGAACCAAGAAAACAAGCCCTTAGAGGGATGAACAGAGCATCCCATGTTATTAAAAAGTTTTATAAAAGCATTTGTATAGTAACAGGTGACACAAAGAATATTCTTGTAAGGAAAAGAAAGCCTGTGTAGAGAATGCCAAAATTTATTCTGGATTACTATATTAGGTGCTATATCAGAATGTTAAGCTTTCCCAGAGGGGACTAACTTATTAAAAACAAATACAGCAACTTATCTTTTCTCTTTTCCCTTCTTTCAACCCCCTCCCCCAAGCCTGAAGTGTAAACCATTAAAAGAAAGACACAAGCTTCCTAATACAACTTACAGTAATATACAGAACGGTAACAATGATCTGGAGGAAGGCTGAATGTTATTATAAACTACATTTTGTCCTGTACAGTATGTTCAGGAAGTAATACACAGCAGTTCATCAAGTTGATTTTCAATAAAGCCTTTTGTCATAAAATACCAAGTGTAATGCTAATACTGGAAAAATCCACAAACATTATTTGAGTTCATTCAAGTTCAGGGACATTTGCTGATCGAAAACGAATAATTGAATAATTAAAGTGACATGTGACAATGTGCTAACATTCAATACGTGGGCCAGAAAAGCATTAGTACAACTTAGCAAACTAGAATTGCAAGTAGAAAAAAGAATATCGCAGATCTAACCATAATGGTTTGGAGGACAATCAAGGACAAAGATCATAATTACAGAGGGACTTGGCCTCTGCTTCCACACAGTGTGATAACCAGAAGTCCACCCCAAGCATATCTAGCCTTGGAAGATGGTGGTTTACACTCCGCTGGGAGGGTACCCTCCACTCCAGGGACCGTCTAGCCCAGCTCCCACTTCTGTGGCTGCACCAAGCTCTCCAGCACTCTCAAATCCCACCACTGCTGAAAGATAGTTTTTTGTTCCCACCCGGAGGCAAAGAGGTGGCCCCTTGTAGAGCAGCAGCAGGGCCAGTGCATATAAAGCAGAGCCCCTGGTTGTGTGGCCTAGAGCTCCCTCTAATACTGACTAGACAGGAGTAGCAGGCTGTGGTGGCCAGGAGCTTGCCCGCTGGAGATGCAGGTTCACCAAGTGTGGTCTCGGGAGCAGAAGCAGCAGCAGCACCTAGGAATTTGTCAGAGATGCAAATTCTTGGCCACCACCCAAAACCTACTGAACCCCAAACTCTGAGGTGATGGGGCTGACCCAGCAGTCTGTGTTAACAGCCTTTTGGCCTTGCTGGTGCCAAGTCAAGTCTGAGACCCGCGGGATTAGAATAAGACTCTCTTCAACGCCGGCTCTGTCGCTTATTTTCCATTAACTTGAGCACCCCAATACTTTTCTATAAAATGGCAGAAATGGGATCATGGTAACAGGACCGTATCTTTGATAAAATAGGAAATGAGTTTTGGGAAGCATTTAGTATGATGCCCAGAACACAGTACGGTTATGTGCTGTGAAGTATCCGCTAAAGAAATCTCTACCTACCCCTTGAGAGAATCCAGGACTTTGGGTAGTGATATGAGTATAGATGGCTTTATTTAGTCTCAAAATAGAAAAAGGGTGAAAGGAAAGGCTTGGTCATCTATTTTTTTTCCAGTCTGGCAAGAGGAGGCAAGAGGGGGCTGAAGCCAGCCCCAGCTGGACCCTCCTATAAGGTCAGAGTTGATGAGTTCAGCCATTGTCAAAGGAGAAGAAAATATCAGACCATCTTCTCGAGCAGCCATTAATCCCTGCTGTGTGTGTGTGTGTGTGTGTGTGTGTGTGTGTGTGTGTGTGTGATCCTTGGTGCAGAGGGTCAATTTCCACTTGTCGCAAGCCAGGCCTTGAGATTCCTTGCAACTCCGATGTTCTGTGACTTCAACCTGAGATCATGGCTGTGTGAACCACTTTCAAACACTTAGCTCAGCCTTAAAAATAGCGACCTACATTGGTAGGGCTATTTCAGTCCCTCTAGAAACTCCCCACGACTGACTAAACTGGTTTGCAACTTTGTGCTTCACCCATCTATTCTCTGCAACAGACTGAAACTGTCCTGGACAAAAAAAAAACATCTTCATACTTTACATGAAGTGAGAACAGCTGTGAGGGGTACAGGCACAGTCGCAGAGTTATTTGTGTTGGGACCATGGGTGGAAGCAACCCAAGGTCTCTTCCTGTGTGTACATCTCTCATCCCTGGACCAAATCTTGATGGTAAATCTGGCCTAAGGGCAGGCACACTCTTAAACATCACCTGCAGGCTGCTAAGGTGACCTGAGTTTCCTTAGAAACACACCTCAATATGAGAAAAAAGGGATGCTGGGAGGTGGGAGATGAGATCCAGATCTGAAGCCCTAAATCAGACAGATTGAAATTCTGCCACTTACTGACTCTGTGATTCTGGACCGTAAACTCTACTTTATTTTCATCACTTGTAAAACAGAATTAACCTCAAACAATGATTCTCACTTGGAAGTGATTTTGCCTCCAGGAAGCACGTGGCAATGTCTGGGAGAGAGATGCTCCTGGAATCTAATAGGTAGACACTAGAGATGCTTCTCAATATCCTTCACTGCTCAAGACAGCCCCCAGACCACAGAAAGATCCAGCCAAAATGACAATGGTGCCCCTGCTTGGTTCATAAAGTAATGAAGGTATGATTCTTAGCTCAGTAGTTGACATAGAGTTGGTGCTTGATAGACTTAAAACAAAAAACCAGCGCCTCAATGTTGCCGCTGGAAGCCCAATTATGATAAGTCGAATGGACCTTTATATCAGAGAAAACGACTTCAAATTCCAGGTTTGCCAGTTAATAGCTTCACAGCTTTAGGCAAGTTACTTGGTCTTTCTGGCTTTTATTTTGGTGTCAAATGAAAATAACATCTAGCTCACAGATATATTGTGCAGATAAATGAGATACCTAAGCCCCGAAGTACAGTGCTGAACCCATTTAGAATGCTGTGTTACAAGTGGTTGTAATAGCAATGAAAGTATCTTTTGTATTTGCCCTAACAGTCTAAACCGTGCTTCTATGTAAATAATTTCTTTGGATACTCGCAAGCCTGCCTCAGCATGCGACAGAATGCCTGCTAAAGCATTAACATATTGTTTTAAAGATGAAGAAACTGAGGCTCAGAGAGAATGTATAACTTGCCCACGTCCAGTGGAGGCACTAAATTTTCTTCACTGGAGGGAAATAAGGCCATCGAACCAGCAGGAAGGGGACTGCAGGCTGTGGCAAGCACTGTAATTCACATAGATCGTACTAGGGGTAGAAAGTGGGGGCGAGGAGGGGAGAGAACATTCAAACCCACCCTATACAAAGCTCCTGCTGACGTTATACAACTAGTTAGGAGAACATCCAGGACTGAGGCCTAAGGCTTCCAACTCTAAATTCCATTTTTCATGCACTGTGTCATAATTAAGCATGACTTCGACGTATAGGTCTACTTATGTCCCTGGTAATATTTATGACCAGGAGCCAGGATTAAGCTGCATCCTCTGAAATCGGTGCTGAGAATTTAATTATGTTCATTTCAGATAAGCCACATCTATTCAGTAATTCGTTCCTGACATAGAATGACACAATACCAATCCAACAAAATAAAACGTGACCCTGAATTTGATCATCTTTATCTGTTTGGACTCACAAAGATTATTTTCAGAATAACCCAAGGATACATAGTATTACAGATGGTGTTACAAAATGTAAAGCATATTCTCATTTATGTTGCTCTAAATGGTGTTTGGGTTACAGTGCTCACAAACTAATAGAACTCCTAACTTCACACAATTTGCAAGCAGATGGCATTCAAGGCTGACATGCAGTGTGGGTTAAGGTAAAGGAAGCAGAGAGGGAGTGAGAAAAAAACGAATGAAAGGTAGTTCTGGATGAATTTAAAAAGTTCCAAGTTTGGTGGCAGCCTTGTTCCTTCTGTGACAGACTTGATGAACCCCATTAGGGTGGAGGTGGTCCTATCCTGCACTTTCTTGTTCCCAGGGATTGGTGGGGAACAGACTAACCAACCAAGTCTTTGATTCTAGTTAACCATGCTGTTGACACATGGACACACTCTGAATTAAGTTGCGTTCTCTCCTATCTCAGAATATGCAATCAGGCTCTAGTACAGTGTCACAGTCTCATACAAGAGGTAACAGTTTTCCATCCTTGGCCCCTTATTAGCAGCTCCCAGTGCAGGTGCAAGTAAAGAAAGCTATAGTCACACGGTGAAAATAACATTAAAGCCATGTAGACAGAAGTAAGAATCATCGCAACATCTATTTTTAAGATTTCAATTCTATTACGACAAGGAGGACAGGAAAATACAGTAAAGGGGGAAAAGCAAGCAGTTAAAACTACTTAAAAAATTAACACCAAGCCTCTTAAAAGCAGAAACTCAAAGCTATACTCATTACCAAATCATTTTAGTCAAGTGGGATGTATTATTAATCAAGAGTATAACTATGAAAACAAAATTGGATATATGTTTTAATGACCAAATTTCAACATTTTTCTGATTATTTTTATCTGCTTCATTGCATGATTTACCAACCCACACAAAGAGATCGATTGTGTGATTATACATCCGTGAGTTTGTGCACAAACCTCTCACCAGACTATTGAATTACTTGTTTCCCATTTAAGTATCTGGGAGAATTACCAGGAGAATTAAGCCAGACTATCTGGTTCTTCTTCCAAAAATTTGAACGTACAAACTTTAGCTTTGCTCTATAAACAATCTTGACAGACTCAAGACATCCTGAGTCTGAGGACACATATCCCACGCCCCCAAACATTTGCACACAGGGCTTACCATTAAAGTCAGATGCAGCTTTGCCTTGAATTGGACATTGGATTTTTCAAGTACATTTGTATCTGTTAGCACACTGAATTCTCCCACTCTGTTGCTCTGGAAGGACAATTATAATTAGCCCTGTACTGTACAGGAGGAAACAGATACAGACTGGCCAGGTTGGGCAAAGATGCCTAGAGAGGCGTTTCAAGGCTAAATGTGGGAACAGTCAGCTGATCACATCTTGAGCCCCTTTCACAACAATGCTGTTGGCCATGCTCATGAGTTTGTAGTTGTGTCTCCCAGGTAAGCACACGATGCCAAGGCATATGCAAATCTGGAGCACAACCTGTGAGAGCAATGGCCAGGTCTTCTTCATCTTCCTTTCTCTCTTATTCAGGCCAGTGTCAGGCACATAATAGAATCTCAATGTGAACTGAATTAATAGAGCAGTCCAAGGTACATGATGGTACCGGCCACAGAATCTTAGGCATTGAAATGGCAGCTCCCTGCCTTCCTCAAGCAGGTAAAAGTGTTATTCCGGGGGAGAAGGCAGGGTTAACATGGGTTTAATCACTTCTATTAGACAGGCACTGTTCTAGGCACTTGGACATGTTATTTCATCTTAAACCTCACGACAGCTTAACAAGAGGGGCTGGTTGCCGCCATGATGGCTCATCCAACAATGGGTACCTTTCAGCTAAAAACCAAGTGAACAAAATTGGCTATAAAAAGAATATATGCAACATTATCTACTTTGTAAAAATACCTGTGTACACAGGCATAAAATAACGGTCTGGAGGGATGGATCCACAGTGGCTATCTCTGAGTTGTGAGACTGAAGTGGGGTTTTGTTTGTACACTTTTCTTTTTCTGTTTCCTATAATAAGTATGTATTACTTTTATCATTAAATTTTTATTTTGATCAAAAGAAACTGAGAAAGGGATATGATTCCATATGGATTTTTGGTGGATTTACTGGAGGATTTGTAGAGAGTGCTGAAAGTTTGAAAATGCATGGTGTTAGTGCAGCTTTAGGAAAACATGCATTGTCATATATTGTTCCGAGTGCATCCCAATAAACCCCTGTGGAGTATAATTTAGCAGTCTTGATACAAATTGCAAATATGTATACCCTTTGCCCTAAGAGCCCATCACTATAAGATGAATTAAATTACAGTATAAAAACACAGTGGAATACTATGCAGCTATAAAAAAAGAATTTCTTTGTGTACAGATCTGGAAAGATCCTAAAGTAAATGGGGTTGCAGGGGGAAGGCAAGATGTAGAAAGATGCACAGCCTGCTACTATCTGTGTATCATCAAGAGAAGAATAAAGCATACATCAGGACAAACCATGGAGACTAGATTCAGACAGAGCTTCACTGAAACCTGGCTCCACATCTTAGCATCTGAACTTGAGGATGTTCCTTATCCTCACCAAAAGAGCATCTTCATCTTCTGAAAGCTAAAGATAATCCTAAAATTTTGCTGGATTGTTGAAAGAACTCCATGAATTAAGTGTTCAAAGACAGGTGCTATTGTCATTCCTTGCACATATTAACACATATAACAAATATTGATTACTTAGTATACACCACATGCTGTTACAGGTGCTTGAAATACATCAGTGAACAAAACAGACCTTGAAAACCAGACTTAGAAAATAAATACCTCAAATCTCCAGATCTTTTCCAGCCTAGCTTTGCATTAATTTTGCATAACAACACTCTGTGGCTTTTAAACTAACTCGCCTGTCATAGGCTGAACATACACGTACTCCATGTCTGTGTTCATGCTATTGCCTGTGGCAAAAACACTCTTCTTTTCCCACTACAACTCCCTAGTCTTCTCCATAACTGTTCCAAATTGATCTGTTCTCTAAAACTCATAGCAAATGCCACCATCTGCAAAGAGCAGTTTCTGAATCTTCCTGCTCTAAAAAGATGACCTCACTTCCCTATACTTAGGGGAAGCTCCTGTTTGCATCACCGAGGTAGCATCTACCTTCTATAATTACCAATATAATTAGCATGTAATACATGTCTTCCCAGATTACAAGCTCCCGGGAGTTCAAACTATTTAAAAATTCCACATGCTACACTTAGCTGATGCTCAATAAACTTATTTGTTAATATATTCCCTGCAACTTGAACTCTTCTCATTAGCCTTGCCACTCAGAATTGGAATTACCTCTTATTTGTGATATCCCTTAGCCAATTACGACTTCCATAAGGACAGAGGTGCGTCTCCATCTTTTTATCCCTGGAGATGACAGTACTTGGCAATGGCAGGTGTGCAATATGTACTGTTTGTTAACTGAGAGGACACATAAGTGGTCCTATTCCACTTGGTTTGCTAAAGGGCTACAGAATTATTCAGAAATGGGAATTTTATCAATTGCTTTTGGACAGGGGACCTAAATACATGGAAGCAATAATATAACCACTTCATATTATCTTCTGTTATGGAATGGCTGGCTGGTCTATCTATGTTGCGGCATGATCAGAATGTATAGACATGGCACTCACGGGACCTCAATGCCTCCAACCCTCACCTTTGAGTTCACCAATGGCCAACATGCATGTACGCTGCCTAATTAGATCTAAAATTGCAACCACTTTTGGTACATGGAAACTGTTTTATTATAGCATTTGTCTGAACAAATGAACGGATAGCAATTAACTGTGGAGCATCCTCCAATGGAGACACATGGGGTCTAGGATTTCAAGAGACAAATGCTACAGCCTGTAAGGCAACAATGTCCTCAACAGGAACTTGCTGCCCCAGCATTCATGAAAACCTCCTGTTTTTATGAAGACGAAATTGCAATTCAGAGGCCCCAAATTAAATTCATAGGGTTTAAATAATAAACCTCACTGTTGCTAAATTTTTCTAAGCCTTGATCAGTTTCCTTGATACAAGGTGCTTTCATTTTTCCACTTCACGGTTCCCTTAGCTGGACATAGCTCTTCAGTGATGGCAAACTCACACTCTGAACCACGATTGTTAATTTCCCTAACTTTTCATTTTGAGAAACTGCAATCATAAAGTGGAAAGGAGGGTACAATCACCACCCTCACACTCTTCTGGCTCTCAACAAGTGGAGATTTTGCCCCCCAGTGGACATTTCAAAAGGTCTGGAGACATTTTCGGGTTGTCACAACTGGGGGTGGTAGAGCGCTACTGGCATCTAGTGGGTGGAGGACAAGGACACTGCCACACGGCCTGGCAACAATGACTTGGCCCCCAATGTCATATTTTACAACATTTACTGTATCTCTTTTCCCTTTGATCCTTTATCCTGTTTGTGTATATAAAATGTTTACTTGAACCATTTCCTAGGAAGGAATAGACATCAGGACACTTCACCCACAAATTCTGCAGCACTGATCTCGTAAGAAAAAGGACATTCTCCTTTAAAACTACAACACATATCACACTGAAATTTAATATCAGTACAGTATTATCTAATATATAGCCCATTATAAAATTTTCCCAATTACCCCAATAATGTTTTTATAGGTTTTCATTTAGTTGATTCAGTACTTAACCAAGCTTTACACTTTGCATTGAGTTATCCTGTTTCTTGATTTGACTATGTCTTAAAGATGCAACTGATCATGAATTTAAAACCTGAGAAAAGATGATGCAATCCTTTTCTTCAAAACCCAGCAATGATGGCCAATGTTTGTAGATCAAACCATGGGTTCTACTCAGACGTGACACCTGGAGTTCACGCGGGGCCTGACAATGGTAGTTGTGCACCAAACACTGTGTGTTAAGTAAGTTGACATACGAGCCTGTTGGAACCTTTTACACGAGAACTCCAGTGATTGAGGGCAGTTGGGACATGGTAAAAAAAAAAAAAAAAAAGGCCTCAAAGTCTCTTAGGAGTTTTCAAAGGGCAGAGCTCAAGATGGGAACATAATAGCAAATCAGCCAGCAGAAAGCAGAACAAAAGGTGTCTGAGAATTTCTTATGATGAACCGGGCCAGTTAGGACTACGAGGTCCCCACGTTTGGTGGTTTGGATAAGGTAGCGGGGCAGATAGCACACTACAGGCACCGGAATGAGAGTTTCAACATCAGAGAACATTCTACCCCAGCTAGAAGCCCCTCACAGATGTCTTCACGTGCCAGGAGCCCAGGGCACAGCCAGACTAGATGGTTCACATTTCCTAGTGAACATCAGACCCAGATCTATTCCTTTTGTCTTTCCTCTTCCCAGAAAGGATCTGAGGTGTCAAATGAATCTCTTGAAGAGACAGTAAAGAGTGTGGTTGAGCTGATGACTGGACAGAAGAAGACCGGGCTGGACTGAGAGAAGATTCTGGGCAGACACACAGGCATTGTACCAGCCAGGCTTCCACAGAGAGGCCCTTCCGGTCAATCAACAAGCATCCACTGGGTGATGATGACTCTTTTTTGCAAGGTTCTGTGATCAACCCTGTGTATGATTTAGAGACACTATATACACGGTTCCTACTCTCAGCTGTAACATGGTCTGAGAACTCTTTTTCTCTCCTCCAGCCACTGGATGCCCTCATGATCCTACCTTCATTCATTCAATCATTCAAAATGTTTGTTGAGGACTTCTGTGCCAGTCATTGTGCGGGACCCATGCTGTGACAAGCAGACAGGGTGCTTGCTCTCATAGAGCAAAGGGCATTGCTGAGGGAGGCGGGCATCATGGCCCATTCCACCTGGACATGGTCCTGGCTGTGGGCAGTTCCCAGAACCCTGAGCGCTCACTGAAACTCCTGAGGTAGGATACCCGCCCTCCATCCCTCCCTTCTTCCCTCCCTCCCTCTGAGCTTAAGCTACCTTCCCAACTGTGTCCTCAGTTAGTCCCACGAGCCTCTCATGGGGTGAGCACCTCACTGCTCAGTGCTTAAAGATATGTGTTTGGGGTACATCAACGACCCACATGCAAGCCAGTGGCTTCATGTGGTGCTTAACTAAACAAATAGTCACCCGGCCCAATGCTAGAAGAAACACGAGCTGCGTTTGTCTTACTGTATGCAGGGCTCTTCCTGAAGGATTTTCAGAAGAATTAAGGAGCTTGGAATTCTGCCCCACGTGCTATCGCAGAAGGCAACCCCATGGGCAGGAGCCCGGGCTGGGAAAAACCCAGGTGCCAGGAAACAGGGAGCTCCTCCCTCCCTCTCCGATGGTCTCACCCAGAGGACTATTTCACCCACAGTGACCGTTAAATGCTTTTTCCCACTTCAACTAGGACCCATCTGTTGCTCTTAGCTGTAATATGGAACCTGAATATGCTCTCAGGACCCACCAAATGCATCGGGTCAGAGAACTTGACAGTGATGATAGGATTAATGAAACCCAGCATTGGCTGAATCTGCCAAATGGCCTAATCTAATTTTTAAATGTGTTGTTAAAACACTTTGCAAACACTCATCATTTTGAGAGGCGGCATTCATGTTCACGTTTGCCTTATTTTTAGATGACTCATAACATAATATTGCTACTCGACAACCTTAGCCAAATCCAATTGGCTTTCTGTTGAACATCCTTATGCACTGTATATAGAAAATTCAAACAATTTTTGAGTTAGCTATCCATTGTGAAAATTATTTTTTCATGGTTTGTTGAGGATATACACATAGATTCTCATCATCTTTGAATTTGTATAGATTAACAAAGTATTTGCTTATCTGGACTGTAGTTTCCTTAATCTTCTTAGTCCTGTTTAATAACTTTTAGACTCCAATGGTAAACGTATATCTAATAGCTATCTCCCATCGCATTAAGTTATTTAAATTATTTCTGAGTAAGATAATCAAATATGACTTAAAACTTATCTTCAATTAGGTATCAGCAGGATAAAAAGGAAGAGATTACAAAAAAGAAGAAAGTGGAGGAAAGGGAAGGAACTGATATGACCAAGTATGCATCTTTTGTGAACTAAAAGTTAAAAAAGATACAGATGGAAGAAAACTGGTCTGAAAGGCAGGAAACTAGATTCTAAGGGCGCCATTTATGGCAGGGATTATCGAACTTGCTGTAAGGAGCCATAAAATAAAATAAGCATTTTCAGCTTTGACAGTCAGATGGTCTCTGTTGCATTTCCTCAACTCTACATTGTCAAATCTCAAGCAGTCACAGACCACGTGTAAATCAAAGCGTGTGTCTGTTCCAATAAAACTTTACCAAAAAAGCAATCTGTATTTGCCCGGCAGGTCATAGTTTGCTCACCCCAGATTTATAGTGGCACCTTGATAAATTTGTTTAGATTTCTGACCCTCAATTTTCCTATTCATAGAACGAAGGTTCTGGACTACATGACTGCTGAGGACCCTTCCTTCAAGCTCCAAAATGTTCACCTTCATCACTCAAACAGATTTCTCAAAGGTCATTATTTTTAACGGGATTGGAAGAGACTCAGATACACAAATTCTACAAAATTATGTTTCCGCTGAGGTAACAGTTTACCACTCAAGGAAAACCAACAAGATCCTTATTTTCCACAGTGTTCTAGGTCAGTCCATCAAATACCTGAATATTTCTGGGGAGCTTTAAAGCGCTGAACCATTGATTTTGTTTTGTAAATAGGACCACTATCTGGATGAACAGTGTTTCAAAAATGCAACACACAGGCAGCCTAAAACCATAATGGAAAAATTCTCTTTAGTGGTTACTGTCCATAGTTCCAATCAAACTCTTTTGGCTTGGAGAAACAGTATCTCATGCTGATGTTCTTAAGAGTTTTCAAATGTGATGTTATAAGATGATTTTAATGACATCCACCATTGCTTTAGTCTTATTCACATTTTTAAACTACCAAAGGCCATTCATTTTACAAGCTAAAAAGTTTCTATTTTCAATCAAAACCACGCTTGAGGTTGGTTTCTTATTGCAATGTCTGCTGAAGAAGTCTTTCTTTACTGCTGAATTTTAATCCCTGAAGAACAGGTGTTTATAGTTCACCTGCTGACATCCTTAACAAGGTAAGACAGAGAGTTATAGCTCATTTAGGTGCACCTAAACATATCAACACATTAAAATACATCGCCTGGCTTCATTTCCCAGAGTTATAATATATTTGCTATATTTTAATGGGTTGTTTAGAATATAAACAAAACCCTTTGACATGGTATACTCTATTTTTATCTAATTCTAGGAAGATTTCTGGTGGCTTTTCATTTAGAGGTATTTAATACAGAGAATCATGGCTTTGTTCCTGCATTTACATGACTGGCACCTCTCTCCATCACAATCCCGAATCAATTATGCAGTTCCCTGGCCTCTCTTCATTTTCCTAAATTATTAACATAGCAGTAAAAAATGTGTACATGATACTAAGTGCAGAAATTAAACGTATTTTTTAAGTACTCTCTGCCTGGATATCAAAAGGGAATACATTATTTCACTAGATTTCTCAATATTTGCACATACTAAGGTCATCCAAAATGTGTAAGACTTAGAAGAACATAAAAAACCTTGTAGAAGAATTAAACATACACTTGAAAATAGATATCTACCACTCAGGGCTGTCTCATTACTTCTATTTCTTTCTTTATTTTTTGATCTCTAAACAACTGTGAAGTTCAAAACAAGAAAACACATTCTGGTAATAATGAAAACCAATTTGCAGATGCTTTTCACCCAATATCGCCCTATTTATTTGTGTTCTTTTCATTCAAAAACTCTTTTATTACGCACCATTTTATGGGGAGATCTGTGACAGATAAAGATCACAGGCTCTTACCCTCAAATAAGATGGCAGGCTCCTACCCTCAAAGAACAAACAACCTCTTAAAAACTAGAGAGGGGGGCAGGCAACTCAAATCTGAGTGTGGGGCTTCCTTGATCCCCATGGGGAACTCAGAGTTAAGATTTCTCTCATTAGAAAATCTTTAAGGGCTGGAGTCCACCTCAAACTCGGCAGGTGAACGAGAAAGCCCACATTCTGTGATGATTTTCAGAGATTCCCATTCTGCCCTCACATTTCCATAACAATTTTGAGAGCAAATATTTTATCATGAAAAGTATAATAAGAATTATAGCAAAAGAAATAGTGCCATTAGTTACAATATTAGGGTTGCTTAGTTTTCCTCCATCTTCCCCAGGTTCCATTTAGAGTTCATTCATATTTTTCATTCCATCTGTTCCAAAGATAGGCATGTTATCACTGAACACAGAGAAAGATCTAGAAATTCCTTAGCCTAGCACCAGTAATGGCCACAAGTAAGCGCTGCTACCTTTTTATGTCCCAACGTTATCATTTCAGAAATAGGGACAAAACCCATCATGTATCTCTCTAAGATGTGTCATACAAAAGAAATGACCTTAAAACATTGGGAAGACAATAAGATCTCAATATTTATACGTCATGGAGTAATTATTTCCACAATGAGAAAGACATTTATTTACTAAGTGTGCTGACTTACAAGTTGTGAGAAAGAGCTATATTATAACCGTGTATGACATACTAAGTTTTCATTAGACAAGTTCTAAAAATCTCCTCTAAGTGGCAATAATAATATAAGCTTCAATGTGAATATTTCCAGAAAAGGGATTTTAGCAACTAGATGATGCATTTATTAGAAAGTGCCGAAAAGCTTTTCAAAATGTAAAGTGTCCCTTCCAGTGTGGCTTCTCCAACTTGAACGCTAATTTGCATACAAATAGCTGAGCATCTTTTAAAATCCTGGTTCTGATTCAGCAAGCCAAGGGTGGGGCTGCATTTCTAACGAGCTCCCAGGTGGTAATGACACTTGCTAGTCCAAGGAGCAAACTGAAGAAGTAGCAAGCTTTACAAGTTTCTGAAACAGGAAGCAAACTATTGCTGCTGGAGTTTTCAATTTGGGGCTTCCAGGCTGGTGTCTGTGAGGCCATTGAGGTTGGCCTGGTGGGGCTTTGCCAAGATGGAAGTCAGTACCAACTCCTTACTTGAAAGTGACTTTGGGTGACCCAGGTCAAGGCTAAAGAGTCCATGAGAACTGGTTTGAACATGGGAACAAAAGAAATTATGTCTCCTGAACAAGAGTGACACTTCACATTCATGGTCATCTCAGATTTCTAACGTATGAGCAGGGTGACCACCTGTTAAATTGAGCACTAACTCATTTCCTTCTAATATTAGCAGGGAGCCTCCTTTTGGGCCAGGAACCCAAAGGTTCCCTTCTCTGGACAGGATCCTGGTGTTGTAGATGCTGTCAGCATCTACAATTCCAGACAAGGTACCCAAGGCACGGCTTGGTCCTAACCTTTGGCTATGGCTTTGTGTCCTTAGCAGAGCAGAGTTGAAAAGCTCTAGGTAACTTTCCTTGAAGCCATTACACTACTCCTCTACAAAAGGATTTATTGAGTACCTATAGCAGCTGAAAACGCCTCTACACTCCATAAGAATGCAAAACGATCACCTCACCCCACTTCTCTAGGAACATGTATGATAGTTGAAGACAGGAAACGGTCATAGATAAAATAATTTGAGAACAGCAGAATAAGCTAGCTTGAAAATTGGTATCCCTGTAGAAATATTATACATCCTGTTAGAACCATTTCCTGGGCTGTTTCCTTCCCCACGTTCATATTCAGTAATGGTGTCTCCTCCCTCTGCTTCTCCAAGTCAATGGTTAGCAAACCACAGCCCAAGGGCGTGCCCACCACCTGCTTTTGTAAATAAAGTTTTATTGGAATGTGGCCATGCCTACCGATTTAAGTATAATCTATGGCTGCTTTTTATGCAAAAATGGCAGAGTTGAGTGGTGTGACAGAGACTGTATGGCCTGCAAAGCCTTAACATTGTACACTCTGGATCTTTACAGAAACAGTTTGCCAACAACTCCTGTCCTAGAGTAATAAGTACCTCCCTGACATCACTCCTACTGCAGCTTGTATTACAGTCATCTCCTGATAAGGAGGGAGAAAGGGAAGGTAGGAGGGGGAGGGAAGAGAGAAGAGAAGAGAAGAGAAGAGAGAAGAGAGAAGAGAGAAGAGAGAAGAGAGAAGAGAGAAGAGAGAGATCTCCAGGACCACACAGTCGCACAACTCCAGGTAGCATCATTTACTTTGTTATAAGTGACCCTGTATCCTAGTTGTCTTGCAGGTTCTAAGCATCCTTATACAGAGGTAAGTTGTGGACCACCAGCAGAGATATTTGCCTAATCTTGGAACTCAGCGAATAGAGCTGAATAAAAATAAACTCTGGAGTTCTTCCTGGGCACAACCGAAGCTGAGATATTTAGGACAATGAAATACCAAGAGCAATAAGCAAACATCTGATTACACCTGTAACTAAATTAGTAGAAACCAAATGGTCCTTTTGGCAGCAAAACAAAAGTGGCTCTTACAGCCATTTTGCTTGACAGGGATTTTACGAGAGGCTCTATAATGAATTGCAGCCGTAAGATGCTTGATATTAGCACTTCGGATCCTTGGTGAATCTTTATTTCCAAGCCCAGCAGAGATAAAGAGCACACAGTCCGTGCTCTTTCCAATGCAAACAACCCAGAGGCATACGCACGCTGGTTCAAGGGCTGTGGCTTTCTCCTTCTGCTCGGCAGCCTTACTCATCTGGTATTTCAGTCTTAGCTGGGCTCCAAGGACCCAGCAGGAGAAAGAGGCAGTAATTGCATGTTGTAAGCAATTAACTTCTTTCTTTTAAAATTCCCTCCGTTATGTTCATCAATTTTAAGACAAGAATAAAAATATATACCTTTTGTCACTGCCTCTGAAAAAGAGACTAAGTCAAATCCTTTCCCAATGACTGCATTCATCCACTGTCTGTCGTAATGGTCAGCATTTCATTCATTTACTGTCATTCTACCAGTCTGCCAAGCTCCACACTTGTGAGGTATGAGCCCTGTAAGCCCATTCCAGTCCTACTTGTCCCTAAAACCACAGAAGAAAGGAGTTCCCAAGATGCTGGTGAGTTTTGAGCCCCTTTAAAAAATTAATTTTTATGACTACACTACTAATTTGTATGCTATTTCATTTGTTTTTCCCCCAATAAAGGGTTAAAAAATAAACTAAATCTTGCCCATATGCAGATTCTATCTCAGACGTTTAACTATAAATTTAGAGGATTAAAAAAAAACCCTTGGAAACAATTTGGATAAAAAAACTAATAAGTGTGATGCCTAGATTTAATTTACTTGATTCAGGCATGGACCACAAAATTATACAGTAAAAGATATGCATTTTAATAAATTATCTTTCCTGATAACCTAAAATTCACGAATTTCCCCCAAAAGCACACAAAATGGATCTTGATTTCATGAAGGATTAGAACATAAATACTCCAATAAAAGTTCTGTCATCCTGCATCCAAATGTTATTCTAGCATAACAACAAACCAGGCACTGTTTATAGAAGATAATGAGGCATGAAGGATACATACAGGCTAAATATATACAAACTTTGGATGGTTCCAATAATTAACTTTGCCATGTCTGTTCCTCTGTGTGGACTGGCAGAAATGGAGAACTCCAATCCAGGGGAACCTCTACTCCCTGTAGGATAAATAGCACTGGCTGTACCCATCCTCTACAGCACTGGTCAAGTTCTCACCTCCTTCCCGAAGCTTCCACACTCTAGCCCAGCCCACCGTAAGGTCTCAGAACTCCTAGAGATCTTACCATCTCACTCCTCTCTTCGGTGGACCATCGACAACTCATATTCAACATATCCAAAGCTGAACTCACATTCATTCCTTCAAACTTTTTCCTCTGCCTACCTTCCCCATCCATATAAATGGCTATCGTCATAGGCCAAGAGAGGCTACAATGAATTCCATGTATTTCCTGTGAGGTGCCTGCCTTCTTTGGCCTTTGAGTGTTTAAGCTTTCTAGCCTCTCGAAGCCCAGAAGACTTCTCCAACTTCCCAGTTCCATTCCTTCTCCCAACTGACTGAGCCTTCAGCCTTCAAGAAACGTTCTAGCCAACTGCTGTGTCTAATATGGCTGCCTCTCACCACTATTGAACACTGCAAACGCAGTGGGTCTGAACTGAGATGTGCGGCACGACCGGGTTTCGAAGATTTAATAGGAAAAAAAAGAATATAAAATGTTTCATTAATAATTTATTATACACTGATGACATATCAGAATGATACTATGTTGGATACAATGGGTTAAGCGAAATATACTGGTAAAGTGCATTTCATCAATTTCTTTTTATTTTAAAAATATGGCTAACAGGAAAATTAAAATAAGATATGCAGCGCATATGATCATTTTATTGGACTGTGCTGCTCTAGACCCTAGGGACAGAGTTGGGTGCTCCTCCCACAGATGTCTTTAATCCCTATTTTTTTTGTTGATTTGCCTAGTGACTTGATTATCTCTTCTAGGTTCTGGTGGCTGATTGAAGCATGGCACTTGTGGTCTTGTTTGGGATCACACCCATAACTGACACAAAGGATGCACTGACGTAGTTCACTGAATGAAAATAAGAACTACGTTAAGAATCGAGGGACTGGAGTTGCAGTCACCTCACCCCCTGGACCACAGTTCATATGGGAGTTACACAGGGTTGTCTCTACCACCCGTCTAGTTTCATTGACCGCAAATATCTAACATGGATGTTTCAATAAATCTCTTCTTCCTCATCAGATTTTTAGTCCTTTTGAAAAATGTCTTATCATTTTCTTGTTATCTTCCTTAGGACTTGGGGAATACTATTATCTTAAAGTCATTATAAATTCAACAAATAGTAAGCTAAAAATACGTGCTTACGAGTTTGATAGGGTGGGCCTGATGAGGGAGAATGACTATTTGATTTCTTCACACTCTTCATAAATGAGGTACAAATGTGGGAACCTCGGAGGAGAGGGGGTTAGGGCAGGGGCTGGGCACACAGGCGGGAGAGAGGGGTGAAGTAGCAGAGCTGGCGACAGCAGAGCTGGCCAGCTCCTTGAAGGTAAATTCTCACACACCACACCACTAAAAAGCTCCAGAAGAAGTCAGTATCCAGAAATGGCTGTTTTCAGGGACACACAGCTCTTCCCTTTCCTCCTCTAGATAGTAGGGGCAGGCAAGAAGAACTGCCCAAAGGGCCTGGGTATTACCCCCTGAACTGCCCACCTAGGCTGAAACAGAGCCTCAGGACCCCAAATCACCAGTTCCTAGAATCTCAAGACTCTGGAAGGCTTTGGCTTCTCCCCAGAGTACCTTAATTTTAGCCTCCAATTCTATAGATATGCTAATGACTGGGGGAGTTCTGCAGCAGACTTGAGAAACTTCTGGTCCACCTACTGGGAACAAAGAGATGGGGAGATTTCTTGCTTTTGAATCCCACCTTTTAAATCCCACCTCTTGAATCCCACCGCTTGCCCCACCTCTTCTCCCTTCCCGGGATGTACATATAGGACAAAGGAACTCAGGGGATCTTAAGATGGATTTGAGAAAACTGGAGATCTCCCATCGTCCCTTTAGAATGGCATTTCGATAAATAAAACCTTTCCTTTTTCAAACTCTGATCTATTGAATATTAAATATTTGATGGGTTGAGCGCATAGGCCTTATAACTGCAACATCACTTCTTATAGAAAAACACAGTCTTAATTTATACCTACAGCAAGAAGTGCACAACTAATCAACTGCTAAGTTTATTTAATAAAAACTTCCACACCAAAACATATGTTTGTTCTTACTCTCTCTTTTTTAACTTAACTGGAAACCTAGTTGTTCAATTTGTCATCATTTGCAGGCTCACAGGCTACGTTAGCTCCACTGCTGTGATAAACGTTTCCGATGTAGACTCTTGAAGTCATTAAGATCATTTGCTTTATTCACAGAAAGAACACCAGCCATCAATCATGACGCACAAGACAACCTGATACAGACCAATCTCATTCTGGGGAAAAAAGGAGGAGCGAGCTGAAAGAACCTTTGTCTAGAACACAGGTGAATAAGTTGAAAAGGAACAGGAGCTGCACACAAAATACCGTAATAAACTTCTTTAATAGGCAGCAAAATCTATAATTACTCTTTATATTCCATTATATCCCATTTGTATCTCTACCAGTAATATCCAATATCTTCTGACTGAAAAATCTTTTCTGGGAGATAGAGGAGTAAAAAATGCAAAGGCTTATAGGAAATTTTGATTTTCTTTTTTCATTTCCTTTTTCTTTTTTAATATAGCCTGCCTGAAGCTTCTATTCTGGAAACGCTCTGATCACCCCTGGAGAATTCGACATTCTAACTCTCAAAGGGTTTTGTTGTGTGTGTGTGTGTTTTTTTTTCTTACCCACTGCCTGCCTTACTCTGATTCTGGGATTTTAGCCATGTGTCCTAGAAGCCAATGTCTGTTTATATAATTGTTCTAATTTCTTTCTTGCAATTACTTTTTTTTCCTATTATTATTATTTTTTTAATCTCACCCTTAGTTCCATTTCTTTTTCATCTCTTACCCTAGGACATTTATCTTTCTGGCAAGCTCCCCTTGTTCTCTTTGGCAGTATTTCACAGAGGCACAGATAGTCATGATGATCAAAATGGGCACTTGCAAAAGGGGCCCCCACCCAAGGAGAGGAAGCTACTGCGCAGACATTATCTCATCCATCTCTCCTAAACTCGGCAAAGGAGGGACCCATTTTCCAGGACAGACAGAGAGGTTAAAGACAGCTGCATTCCGAGTCTTAAAGAACCAGGAAGAGACTCGTTAGTTACAACACAACGGGTGCACCCTTACCTCTCCCATTCTTTCCTTCTGAGACTCATCCTTCATGTTCATCCAACACACCGAATGACTCATCTCAAGCCTAATTTCCATCTCTTGTTGTAGAGGCACCAAGAGGAAGAAACATACATTTAGTTTATTTTCAATTTTACTCCCTGGCTGACATACCTTCTTGGGGTCCTTGGAGAGCTGTGTGATGATGGTTTCACTTTTTCTACTCCTATATTATTGATTTTACTTAGGTTTCTTATATGGCGTTCGGTAACTTTTTAACCGAAAGAGCTTCCAGCCATATTTCTCTCCTCCCCAATAGCATTGTGATAGATGGGGCAAGTGATGCTGAAAAATTTAAAGACACGACTAAGCTAGCTGAGTGTCCAAACCAGCTATTGTAAGCTAGGGCTTCAGACTTCCGGTCTATAGCTTTATGTATTTTTTTTTTTTTTAAAGAAGCACTTCACAACAATTTTTGCATTTGTTGATGCAAACAATCCTATAAAGTCATTATTCCTATCCCCGTTTCACAGATGACAAAAGTGCTAGTCCACCTGCCCAAAGTGACCTAGCTACTAAGTGGATGGAGCCAGCGTTTCAATCTAGGTTTGTCTCATTCATATCCTGGGTCTATACTTTTTTACCTTCTTTCTTGGCAGGCTGAAGAAAAAGGGTTACCTCCAACGCTCCCATGTTTCCTAGAGCCTTTCCTCCCCTACAAGCACTTGACCTTGGAATGCTCCCTCCTAGGAAAGCAATAACTTGACCTACTGGAGACCTCCTTTTTCCTATGAGCAGAAATGTCCGCCAAGGGACATGTCATGCATATCATTTTGTTTTAAACTTGAAATATCAGTCCCTTAGAGGCATGACAGTATTGCCAGCACATTCTCTCTGGGCCAAATGTTGCCAAGGGCATGAGGAAGCCGAGACCTTAGGGACACTTTCCCATGCCACCTGTCCCTACCTTGCCACAGGCTGTTGAGTATATTAATCTTTTGGGAGGTTCCCTAGGGCAGGAACCCTGAAACTATTTTAGCATTCTATTGGGAATGCAAACGTGTCATCCTCAACCTTTCTTCTTAGAGATAGGAAAATCAAAACAAAGAAGACACTGTAAGTCCCTCAAGATCCTTTTGGCTTTTTTAATCTATAAACAAATACCCCTTATTCACACATTAGTTCATATAAAAAAGATTATACATGGTGCTGCTAGAAATAAGATGGGCAATAATTATAAACAATGCACTAAAAAAGAAAATGGGCAAATACGAAAAGTTTTCATGTAATTTTGTAAGAGAGAATGAGAAAGAAGAAATTTTGCTTCCCTACTGATCTAGTTATCTCCTCCTCCAGCCTGCCCTGGAATTATCTGCAAGGGCACTCATCCCAGAAAGATGTCAGAGAGCCGTAATTACATATGGGCAGGTTATCTGGAAGAAAGACTGCATACAATTAAGTCCTTCGAAACGCATGTCCTCTGCCAGTGTTCTAACTCCGTGTGTTTACGAGACTGCCAAAGGAAGCCCAAGCCCGGTACTTTGGTGAATTTTGTAACCAAGTAGATGAATCTAATCTTAACATACAACTAGTATTATTTTCTATTTTGCAAGTGGATAATCTGAAATAGGACTCAAAGCTAAAAAAAAAATTTTGTGCTTTCAAAACAATATAACCATTGTTTTCTAATTATTTCTTGCCGATGTACGTAAACACATTCAAATGACTCATTTAATGAGGTATTTCTATATTGAAATTTGCTTTTAACAGCTGATAAATTTGATGGTACAAGCCACATATTCTATCCATCATCAAGGATTGGAATACTTGACTATTCTTCCGGTGTGTATGTTTTGTTTGGGGTGTGGTCACAATGACTGCATCAGACTCTTAGATGTCAGGCCACTTTTGTCATCATATGTGGCAAATGCTGTGTAGCAGGAGTTGGTTAGATTCTACTCTGTGACATGACAGAGTTGAGGCAACTACCTTCCTAGTTATTTTGTTTTAAACTAAAAATATTTCCAAGTGTTTTCTCTAATACTACAAAGCAGTATCAAAAAATTTGTGGCTAATCAAATCATCATTGAAAAAAAAAAATATATATATATATAGTAATATTGCATATAACAAACGCTGAAGAAATATTTGTCAACAAATGACTGCAATACCAACTCATTTATTGCTAATTAAGAGTTATGCTTCTTAATAACCCCACTGTGTCTAACACATGGTCCCTATGCTCAAGGAGCTTTCAATATTCATAATTTGTCTTTGTATTCCACGAGGCAGCTGGAAATGACCCAGCTGAAAAGACGGATGTCTGCCCAGCAGTTCTTCTTCCGCTCCCAGCATGGAGAGGCTTTCATATAATTTATGGGTAAAGGTGCAGCTTCTTAAATTCTATAGAGGAAAACCTCAGGATAAGTCTGCGTGTGGCTTTATTCCATGACTAGAGTTCTCTGTGCTGACCTCCCAACAGACATTTTATTTACAACTTGGAACCAACTTCCAAGTTATAATCATTAGGTTTGGGCAAAAAAAAAAAAAAAGTAGGTAACTGTCCCCCAAATTTTGAATTATACAAAGTTAGCTTTAGCTTTCACACTATTTTCCAGGTCCTCTTTTGCACTTGAGTGTGGCTAAAACTGGCAGAGAATAAAAGTTTACAGAACGATTTTCAAAACTCATAATACTCTAGAGCAGTAGATCTCAGCTAAGGATGGTTTTGCTTGTTCTGACTCCCACCTCCACCCAGGGACCATTTGAAATGTCTGGAGATATTTTGGTCGGGGGCAGTGATACTGGTACTTAGTGGGTAGAGGCTAGAGATGCTGCTTAATATCCCACAGTGCACAGGTCAGCATCCCCACCACAAAGAAAGATCCAGCCACCAATGTCAAGACCGAGAAAACCTAATCTAGACCGAAGGCATGGAAAAGTGGACGGAGGGGATTCGGGAGCCGGGAAGACCTGAACTTGAGTCTGTGCTCTACTCTGGCATATAATTAAGCTTCAGCTTCTGTTGCAAAATGAAAAATACCATGTCTTTCAGTTATGGGTGAATTAAATTAGATAATAAATGCCAAGCACAGAGATCAGTGTCCTTCCACTCATCTACAGGGAGAACCACCTTGGTAGGCAATGAACCACAGCAGGGAGTCCCAGCTATGCCCATCGCCATCTACAACTTCTCAAGGTTCTGGCGAATACAAAAAAAGGATGAGCACTCTTCTCAATTAAAGCACAGCCAGTGCCACAAACTCACCCTCCTCCAATCGTCTTGTTTCCTGGCCTAAGGACCAGTCAAGCCAATCTGCTGCTCATTTGTGCTTCTGACTTTGCTTAAAATCTCATCTGTCCTTTGAGAGCTGCCAAATCAAATATGTCCTCTCCCAGACCATTCCAAATCTTGCTTGCATCACCCTCCTTCCTCTACAAAGTCTTCTCAGATTGGTCGTGATGTCACCAAACTTCATAAAGAAACCCATTCCATGTGCTTACTAAAGTTCTTTAAAACTGTATTAGTTTCACTTTAGATGTCTTCTATGAGTGTAATGTATGTGTTTCTCATTGTATTTACCTTTGCTCCATTAGTGATAATCTCCTTTAAAATAGGCTTTGTGTTTAATTCTTGAGCAGCTTTTCTTAGGGTAGAATGTAGTTACAGAGAGTGAGTGGCTCCTGCTCAGGGACTGACAATGTGACATCTGCTAAGCTCCTATGCTCTGAAAGAATAGCTACAAATATACCTGGTCACCCATGTAAAGATGGAAAGATAAGTTGAGTAGACGTTTATGAAGGTCCATGTGCGGATTTGAGTGCCGTAAATTGGGAGAATGGCACATTCGTTAATGGGAGGCATAGGAGTAATGTTCCCATGAAGAAAATAACAATAGGAGACCTTGAATTAGGGTCTTTGAAAGTACCTAGGGGAAGATATTAGATGTTCAATAAGCATTTGTTGCTTTGATGGATGGATAGATGGATGAATGGATGAATAGATGGATGAATGAATATACATATGAGGGGGCAGACCAATGAAAGGCTTAAAAGCCTATAGTTAGGGTTCTGAATTTAAGTAGCAACAGGGAACTACTGGAAGGTTTTGATGAGGAAAAATACCTGTCTAATGTGACAGATGTGGAAGATATATTTTATAGCTTTAGGAAGGGACATCAGAGTAGAGACCCTATTAAGTCAGTTCTACCTTCACATATCGAGTCTCAAGAATATAATTTCCCAAAGGAATTTGAGTCAGGTTTCTCTCCCATTGGCTTTTGTTATACTTGAACTAAACACCCATTATTATAACAATACTAGAATTAAAATGACATATTGATGTTCATTCACAAATATAATTAATTCCTGTTTAGTATATGTGAGCCTAGCCACAAAGACTTCAGGCCATTCTCTCTCTTTTGCTGGAAGAAAAACAACATTGTTATTATAGCCAATCAACAATGTTCATGAATAATTCATTTTTCCCTACCCAAGTGCAATTTAATGGATGGGCTAATACAGAGGTAAGAATTGAATCTTAAGTAGTCCTGAACCTGGGCCTATCAATGGCTGTACCTGCATTTATTTATGATTTTAAAAATGACAATTTGATCATTACTTAGATGGTTATTATACGGGGGGAACAAAAATAAAGAACTTATAGATATCACAACAATTTTGAATTGTGTTTAAACACAGAGAAAGCTTACCTCCTCAGAGATAATGATTTTCGCCGGTCATTAAATGATTCTGAAAGGAGGACTTTACTCTCACCAATGCACTAGGTTTAATTGCACCTCTGTTGTGATTGGCTCCTAATTGGATTTCGCAAATTTCACAACAGTGTTATCTTTGGACACAGAATGAATACAGTGCTGGCACCTGTAATGCTGGTATTTTGCATCACAGTTTTGCTTTAACAAGAGTTTTACAGCTGTCATTTCACCTGATCCTAACCATCAGAACAAGAAGAGCAAATTATTAGCATTTCCATTTCAGAGATGATGAATGGACTGGTCCCAGGTTAAATAGTTGACAATTTTTGTGCCCAAGTGCAGCAATCCTGTCTCCATTAGTCCATGTTAACTATCAGAGGGAACAGACTCCCAAAAATATGTGAGACATTTGGAGATATTTTTAATAGATGACTTTATGTTTCCCTGTATAGGGTAGTCAATTATAAGACAACTGCGGATAATTCATTTGAAATAACTTCAAAGATTTTCTACTTCTCCTCATTAGATTTATTTTAAGGTTGCCTTTGAAATACTCATCACCTTATTTCGTCTTGAGTATTTACCAACGCTTAGCTTCAAGGAGGTAATTATGAAAGCCAGCATACCTCAACCTGAAAAATCATGACCTCTGGGAATAAGATTTTTTCCCCAGAGAGATACAGTTTGCAAAATAATTTTTAAAAATAAAGAAAAGAAAGGAAGGGAAGGAGGGAGAGAGAGAGGGCGGGAGGGTAGGTGGAAAAGTAAATCTATGTCAGTTCAAAATATCCCAACTACTAAGCTCTACATTCTTATTTCCCAGAGATCACAAAAATGATAGGTCGAGGACAGTCAACCCAGTGTCCAGGTCATTCTAAGTGAATGACGTGACTCAATTTACTTTTAGAAAATCACTTTGGAAACTGACACTTTACAGAAGGAAGGTGCACGGCCCCTCCTCCCCAATCTTGGCTGCAGTTTATCAGGACGGATCAAGTGAAGGACTCAGATTTAGGCAAGCTCACATCCGAGGTGTCCCACACTGAGAGGGTGCAACCAGCAAGGCAGAGCATGTTTATAATGTGCCGTTCCTTGTAAGATCAAGGAGTGCTCTGGGGACATTCCATTCTCTATAAACATCCCTCTAGAAATTTCTGTATTGTTGTCAGGGGAATAACAAAGCAGATGCCTGCCCAGTCCAGGGTAACAAGGTGACTCCTGCTTGTGATTCCACGGTTAAGAGGCTGATGATGTGGGTAGAACATTCTCTTCACTTGCGTCCCATTTGGGGCACATCTGTGGCTTGTAAACCTCAAGTCATGTATGTAGCGTGAGACAGGAGGTGTTGCTGAAAGGTAACTAACTTCACCCAAATAAACAGTTTCCTATCTGTAAGAACTTCCATGTCGCCTTCATTCTATACAGGACCTGAATACAGAAGCGTCATAGACTCTGAGTGGCAGGGAACTTAATCAGTCCTTCAAGGCAGTCATAACGATGGTGACCATCACCTTGGGGCATAACACCGCCCTACCCTTTCCTTTGTGAGAGAGCTCCCCCTTATGCCATCTCGCTGTTAGTTTTTGCTGCCTTCACACGATACCCATTTTGTGTTCGGTTCAAAAACACTTCCTTTTTAAAAGCATAATTTGTTCTTGCGCTTTGATACCATCTCAAGCAGATACAACTGGATCCAAAACATTCATTTATTCCTGACAAGAAATTTACACACTTTGGCTGAAAAATAAAGCAAGGCAAATGCTCCTTCAATTCGCTCAATACACTGAGATGAAATTCACTCAATACACTGAGATGAAATTCATACACATCCCCAAAAGGCAAATAGGCTAACTCGAGCAAAAGACATTTCTGACTATTTCATCAACATTCACTAATTCACATCTCCACTCATTTTATTTGGACCATTCCATGTTCAGATATGATTGTCATTTGTTACTCTATGCTCCACACAAAAGGAACCTTCTCATGGGGAAATCAGAAAAGTATATTAGGACAAAAGTAAATTAGGACTTGGTATCCTGTGTCTGTGATGAAAACAAGGGACTCCTTTGTCCTGCTTTTGATCTTGTTTTTTATTTTGGTTGTTTTGATTTAGTGTCAACTTAAACCCTTCACTCCGTGAGACATTACCCAGTGAAGGAATCTTATGTAGAATAGCAGGCAGGTTTTCCTTCCCCCTTGTTTTCATTAAATTAGAACAAATTAACTTAATGTTGCAAGAACATAAGTGAAGTGTCATCTTAATGAAAAGACAGTAGCGCTCTATCTTCTGGCTGAATCTCAATAAACACTTTCCCTTTTTCCATTTCTTAAAAGTAAACCAGATCATTTTTCCCAATGGCTCATGAACTAGAATTTTATCTTAATCTATTTCGATGCGTCAGATGGGCATGCTTGTGCTGTGATCAGTGACATTATGTGAGAATAAAGCCATAACATTTTGATCATTTCTCGGCACGAGGCTTGCCCAACAGGGATAGGCAGTTAAAATGTCAATCAGATTGGACTTCTGCTACTAAAATGAAAAGGAATGACGGTCCGGGACATGAAGACACACTTAGTAGATGCCACAAAATATGGTACTTTATCCAAGGACTGTGAATTTCATTCTTTGAGCCTTTCGGTGGGAGGTGAAATGCAGAGAAACCACATTAGATACTGATTAAAAAGCTAGAGCGCATTGCACAAGTTGGCCTGGTACAAAAGAACCTGTTTTGGAGGTATAACTGCCTTGCAGTTACTTCAACTGGCCAAGGTCTGTGCATGCAAACTGCTTTTTTAATTTTTATTTTTGACAAAACATAACCATAGTAAGCCTAGGAGTCTGCTCACTGATATTTCCAACAACTGCCTGCCTTAGGGCTGCATAATTAGTATTTCTGAGCAAGCAATCAAGCATGCACCCATGTGGCAGGCACCCATAAAAGTTTCTATAGCAACGCACACACATATATGCACGCACATATAATTCTCCCCATTTTTGGAGACCAACACAATTATAAGTGCAGGAACACAGAAGAGATGGAACTAACTAGAGCTCCTTCCAAATGAGCTGCTTCAAATGTATCAACACTCAGAAAAAAACACTGCGATGCTCCTTTAAATGGATCCTAGCTTTCCCAACATGCACACTGAGTTACCCCTTGTCCCATGTTCGGACTCTGAGCATTAATTCCCTGGCTGTTTCTTTCGAAGCAGCAAACAAACAGTGCTAAATTGATTTAGCACTCATTCTACACATTCCCTTAAGCATGGTCCTCGCACAGTTACAGAATGTTTTCTGTATCCCTAACAGGGGTTCTTGTTCTCTTTTCTTACTTTCTTCCTCGGTGATTTGAAGACTGCAGGCATTCAAAAATGGAAGTTCTTTTGATTCTTGTTAAGTTCTAAAGAAAGCAATGTGTTTTTTGAGATCGCAGAAAAGAACAGCAAAAACAGATCATAAGGAAGAAAAAAAACATCGAGGAGAGATGGAAATCCAAAAGAAAAGAGAAGATCGTGGCCAAATTTGGGGAGACAAAAGAATCTCTTCATCACACAGTACAAAAGTAAGATCCTTATCCCTTTTTGTTTTTCACTGCAGGCACTTCTAAGGGGAACAAAACAATACTTAGAAACATATTAGCTCTGTTTTTTCCTGGCATAACATTTTTGTTTGCCTGTTTAATCTCACACACATTTCTGAGAATGCAAACCAAAAAGGCTCATTCTCGGAAAAAGGGTTCTATTCTCACTTACATGCTCCATTTGTATTAATGAGATTTATATTGATAAATCCAAAATACTCAGACTGGAAATATGCTTTGATCATTCTTACTTCCCTCCCTTCCCACTTCTTTCGACTGGGGCTGCCATCTGTTTGAGGAACAAGAAGTCAAAAAGTCCAGTGTAGGATCTTCGTTCAAAGTGTTTTCTAGATGGCGACAAACTTTGAGAAAGAAAATGCAACTCTATCAGGTCTTTTATCCAGGCATGAAACCCAGGGTTCCTGTCTAACACACAAAAGGTATTCACTCTATATCCTGTCTGCATTTCCAAATACATGTGGCAAGAATGATTTTGTTGTCTGAAGTTATTACTTACATTAAATGTTACTTTTGTTATTCTGGTTTGCTCTAACTAATAACAACAACCTGCAATAACCCTGCATTCTAGGCAATGCATTTATGGGTCAATCTATCCCTTTATTTAATCGTAAAACTCACGACTCTCCCAAGGCAATACTTATTAAAAGCTGGGTCTTTGAATATCAAAAGTACAGCATCAGAGATGATTCAAGTGAACTTATAAAACCCAACATAACACTCATTTGGAGGTACAGAGGGCAGGCAGTGAAAAGCCAGGTGGTTTTCTAAGCAATGGCTGGCACATTCATGTTAGGGTTTGGAAAGGCTTTTTTTGTTCTAGACCAGCTGTCTCCAATCTTTTTGGCAAGGGACCAGTGCTCCCATGAGAATCTAATACCCGATGATCTGAGGTGGAGCTGAGGCGGTGATGCCAGTGCTGGGGAGCGGCTGCAAAACAGATGAAGCTTCGCTTGCTGCTCACATCCTGCTGTGTGGTCCAGTTCCTCACTGGCCATGGACTAGTACTGGTCCATGGCCTGGGGGTTGGGAACCCCTGTTGTAGACCTTGTCATAATATAATCCAACCTCACTTACATGGTGTGTCACCAAGACATTCAACCCTAGCACTGCTGAGCGGAGAGCCATGTGGGCATCAGGACACTAATCCATTAATCAAGATGTAATCAGGGAGCATGTCACCAGATCTTTCCTTTCAATCATTAATTCTAAGATTAGAAATACTTCCTATCTCGGGGTTATATAATTTTTCCAAGTCAATGACATTGTGTTAACCCTATACATTAGACCATGAGGACAGTGACAAAGAAATAGCCACCTATCCCTACTGGGCCATACTCAAGGACTAGAGTTTGTGTAGACAGGCTCACTGCTATAGAAGAAACATTAGAGGATGTGACAGAGCCTTCTAACCTCAGATTCCTTGGGTTCTACTTTCTATTTTTCAGAGACAATCACTCGAAAGAAATGTTGTCCATGTAGGGTCAAAATATTCTCCAAACACCGAGAAATTAGTGGTTTACTTAATGACATCAATATCATGAGCTACAGCGGAGGATGTCATGAACAGATCATTGGTCATAAACTGTCACTTGGGGCAATGTCAATAGAGGTAGCTCCGCCTCCTGAATTTCACTTCCTCGCTTCATTTTGGCTCCATTGCTTTGCCCACTTGAAATAACCACGTACATTTTTAGTCCCAGTGTCGCCTTGTAGTATCTAATCCACCTGCCATTCTGATGTAATCCAATTCCAAATAATCTCATAGATTATGGAAATAGATACGAATTTCTTCTTAATTGCTGGTAATAGACATTTAGAGCAAATGGCAAGTTGTTCTTCCGGGAGACATTCAGCTCCGTGGAGCTTACCCTCACTTTCAGGTACACATACTATTTAGAAGACATCGCTTGAAGTGGGGACCCTCTCAGTTCTGTCCATTAGTCTCTGGCTATGAATAGAGCTTCTGATTTGGGCAAATGATCTGTCCACCTCATTTTGCAAAAGTAACTTCAAAGAAAACCTCTTGGGGCACACATGGACGCATGCGCATACACACACATCATGCACTCAAAACTTTCAAAACTGGGATGTCTGGAACTACTAGAATTTTCGTGTTATCAAAGAAAAACAAATATCGATGGGTAAAAAGAAGCTAATCCTTTCAGGATAACAGTATTATAGTAGCTGCTGTTGATGCCTTCTTTGGTCTATCTGTGCTTGTGTAGCTAGGATAGACAGTTCTATGCCCACTGGTGGTCTCATCTCAAAGGTCCTAGTTGAGCGGGCTCCCCACTTTTCTGTCTCAGTTTTAAGTTGCTTAGATGCACTCCGGGTGCTGCTGGGAAAGGGGTCAGTGAACAAATATTCCAGCTTTCATCCTTCAGAAAAATAAGTCTAACGTAAGTTTTATACCAGGGGTCAGAGCAAGCTTTTTTGGTAACAGGCTAGTTTTATTTTTAGGTTCTTTTAGATATTTGAGGCCATACAGTGTCTATCACAATGACACAATTCTGCCATCATAGCACAAAAGGAGCCATAGGCAATATGTAAACAAATGGGCTGTGTGTGAATATAATTCTACAAAAAAACAAAAAAAAACAAGCTGGGTTTGCCCTGCAGGATAGTTTGTTGAGCTCTGTTCTACACCACTACTTAGAAATCCCCCAGAAGGCATGACCCCAGACATTCACACCATTAACCTACACAATTTGATGTTTTGTTTTGATTTGCTTCCTTTCATCTCTCATTTTTCCTACTTCCTCACTCCCATTTCCTGGAATCACCTCCCAAATAAAGCACCTGCCCTCACATTCTTATCTCATGTAGCAGGCACAGGCACCCATTCACTATCTCTTGACAGAAGTAATGAAGGAAGCACACGTGATCAAATGTGATCGGCGTACAATGGCTTTGGTGGCCTGGTACAAATGGATGCCTATTAGATGATGATAATAAAGATAAAGCAGCAGCAACTTCAGGATCTGGGTTTATTCTAGTATTAGAATAAATTACATCACCGTTATATCCTGTTTGTCATAATCATTTATTTAAGAAAATAAAGGATTGCAAAGGACCATATTTGCCTTATGCAGGGCAACAGACTGGAACTAGAGTGCTGGCAGGTAACTCACTGTCGGTGAGATGCTCCCCAGGCTGACTACAAGCCATGTGATTTTTGAAGCAGTCCTTCAAGAAGACTCTGCTAAGAGCTATCTATACACATACTCTCAGGATTTAGGGAACAGTGACAAGAGGAGGCATCCCTGCTCAAAGCCTCAGAGGAAGTCTCTTAATGCCTTCTCCAAACTTTTTCTCAGCTCATCAAATTCATAAGAGATAATTCTATTTTTTGCCTGTCCTTCAAGGATAGAGAGTGCTTTGGGTCTTGGCACCACTCACCCTCTCTTAGCTTACAACAATCACAGCAGAAAAAATATACTGCTCTTCCTTTGATAACTGTTAAATATGATACTAACAGCAATCTGACATTCTAATAGATATACATACATGTAAATAACATTTTTTACTCATTGAAACCTAGAGGTGACAGTAGAATGGGCAAACTCCATTTTAGAAGCATGCCTTTGTCTATTTAGATGTATTAAACGATAGAAATATGGTAAGTGGTTAAATATTCGACATTTCCCTGAAAGGTATTAAAAGATCTGCAAGTCTATATAGTTAGTAATGGTTGGTTAGTACTAATCCTAGGTTCAAATACAAGGACCTCAACCAGAGCAGAGTCCATAAATTCCCAAAAGGTTCAGTGTTTCAGTTTCCAGAGAAAACAGTGAGAAAATGCATGATATCCATTCTGCCCTGTTCTTTTCTTCTCCATGAAAATGATCATCGGGTTCAAATTTGATGACCAATGGGGTTATATTTTTCATATTTATTCTCATTTTCCTCATGTTTCTTCCTGGCATTCTATTCATTCATTCATAAAATAAATATAGTATTATCTACAAAACATGGGAGGGTGGTTAGAACATTGTATTCATTATCTCTTTATGGGCAGACTTATCTCTTCACGCCAGTGGAGTCAGGCTTGGACCAATGACTTGCTTTGGTAAATGAAATATGAAGGGAAGTGATTCAATGTTTCCTAGAAAAGATTTCTTAGCATCGTCACATAGTTTAACCTGCAACCTTTCTTCTGTTTTCTTTGAGCTAATTCTCAAATTGGAGACAGCACGGTAGAAAACCACAGTGGCTTTGAAGAGATTAAGAAACAACCTTTGTTATCATAAGTCAATGAGATTTGGGGGGTGTCTTGTTACCATGGCATAATTTTGCCAAAGATGAAAGTTAAGTGAAAAAGACAAGGATTATACTCAGAAAGGTTTAGTAAGAGATATATAATAACAAGCTCTCTTGCATGTGCTAAGGATTGGTAGTGTGAATAATAGTTAAGGGCACAAATTTTGGAGGCAGAGAGTGCAGATTGGAAATTCTCTCTCCCATTTCTGCTGGGCTAACTTATACTAGATAGACAACATCTCTGAGCCTTAAAAATACAGTTCTTAACTTGCTAGGTTGCTGGGAGAAATAGCTGAGATGACATTAGCACATGCATAGCACCAGACGCGACAGTTTGCACGAAGGAAGTGCACCATCGAAATGATGACCAATTCAAAACTATTTATGGGAAACTACCATGACGCTGATGGATTCGTGAACTTCCATGAGATAAACTTGACCGCTTATTTTCACTATGAATCTTATAGTGAATCTTATAGTAACTATTAATCAAATAATAAGACAATGTTGCAATGTTAAAGAATTTATAGATTGTCTTCACTTAATAAAGTATTCCTATGGCCTTGCATCAAACATGGGAGATTGGTAGGCTAGTGAAACCTCTCTGAAAAAATGAGGAAGCTATGGCTTCTTGAAGTTTGGTTCAATAGGCAGAGCTGACACAAAACTCTGGCTTCGTAACTCAAAATCCTATGCCTTTTTTTTTTTTTTTATCATTGAACCTTACTGTCTCCGGAAAAAGGGGTTTCCAATTGTACTAGAAAGATCAACACAGAGTGAAGGATAAAAAGTGTATCCTCAATGACATACAGCAAAGTTTGACATCGGAGTTCTTTTATAACCATCAGCGATGTGTCTAGAAAACAACTCTTCATGTGCGCTTTGGCTACAACTGGTCTTAATCATCAAAAGGTAATTTTCCTTTGCAAAATCTCCCTCCAGCCATTCTTTGACATTTAATATTTTCTGCAGTTCATGACTATGTGATTATTAACTACACTGCAAAATCTTACATTTTTGTGGAGTTCTTCCAGAAATCTCATAGTTTTCAATGCACATGTGGCTTTTAGAAGAAATTATAGAGCAAGAAAAGTCTTTTTGAGACAATAGGAATTTGTCATGCATATGTTTCCTAAGCACCTTATTTTAAAAATATTTTAGCTTCCCAAACCTCTAAGGTCTCGCTGGATTCTAAAAACTCAAAGCTAACAGATCCATCACTGAAATTTTAGAGGAAAGAAGAGCTCGTTGATTGGTTCATGTCTGAAAATGTAATTTGTTTAGAATGTTAATATTGACACAGAAACTTATGCATCTTAAGACCAACGTTTAGCTAAGCCAATACTAATGTATATTATGGATATTTACATCTATTCTAAAAAGGCATAATGAAGATTACTTTTCTTCTGTTCTGAAAAAAAAAAAAACTTTCCTGGACAAGTAGCAAATCTGTTCACAACCAAAGCTATATTTCATCAGCATTTTCAAGTAGAACCTGCATAATAATAATTAGACTTTCGTCATAGTATAGAGGAATAAAATTTGAATAGCAGCCTATTGGTTGATATAATATGTTAGCTTGGGGAGCTGTGCCACATTAAGTGGGAGTCAGCAGCTAGTTTACTGTTGTACAATAAAACCATAATCCATGTGGACCATTAAAGCGTTTGTTGCATACCAGAAAGCAAAATTCTGCTGAATTTCCAGATGCAGTTCTCCCTAGTTTTTAAAGTAATGTTCAATTTTACTTTATTCTGGCACACTTACTACATGATTATGAAGAATGAATGAATGATGGGATATGATGCTGAACTGTTTCAAGTGGGAAACTCAAACCTCCCTGGCCTATCCCATGGTCCTTGACATTCAAGTCCTTCAGAACTGATTCTGAAGAATGACATCCTAACTGAAGAACTCATGGCCCTATTGTCACCTTTTTGCTCCCACCAACAAAATCAAGGAATACTTCCTCAGAATTATTAGGTAATATTTTACTGCTTTTAAAAAGACATTAAAAAGGGAAAATTTTTTCACATTAAAGAAATACTTTATATAAAGTATTTACTTCCAAAATGAATAAAAACAACGAAAACTCTAAAACTAAACCAAAACAAAAAGGCAACCCTGCGATTCTATTACAAGAACATAATGAAAGCTACTTTATTTTACAAGTATATCTAATTTTTTGAGAAGTAGAACATCTTACTGTTTGTGCAGTTGCAAAGATCTAATTCTCTCCTTTATTTGTTTTATCTGTTCTGCCCACTTCAGGGAGTTTGGATAAGGCACAGGCAATACACAGAAGGTCTTACAACGGGCAAAAAAACCCTCAACATAACCACTTACCTGTTTCTATACTACTCGACTCGAAGCAACAGTGACAAATACATGCTGCTTTTTTTTCCTAAGTAATGAGAGTCACATTATAAAATTACACTCTCTGAACATTCAATTCTACCTTCTGTAGTCAAAATCAAAAGTAGCAATAATTACGTTCATGCTGGCTGGAAGCCTAGCCTTGTCATTTGGAGCTCTAGGACCACAGACAGTCTGGGTAACCTGTAAGGCAGTTTCGAGGTGGTAATTCACCAAAACTACAGGAAGCCCACACAGTACTGTGATTTTAGAAATAGCAATTTTAGCATCATCAGTGGTAATTTACAGGTGATTCAATGGCGCTGAATAATGGACTTGCTTCAACACTGATGGGTGGACATAAAACGTTATGACAATTTCATAGAACCAAGTGAATATTAATATTTAAAATAGGCTTGACTTTTAACTGATATTCCATTTCTGTGATTTTTTTTTGGTGTATTTCCTTAAAACACAGGTCTTGAAGGAGAGAAATAAAAATGACTGACATAGAACAGAGAGTGGTATGGTCCAGGGCACTGCCATGCTGGGAAATTGGAGTTTGCTTGTTATTACGAGCTGTTTTCAACCGATTAGAGCAAAGTTTCTTTATCATTTGTCCTTGCTCTCTTCATCTAGTTGTTTAAAAAAAGATGTCAAGATAGTACGTAAGGCCTTGAATATGCTACAGGTACTTAATAAAAGTTATCTCATAACTTATGGCACAATGCATGGCAAAGTAGATCTATACTAACTCCATATGTATATCATAGTTTGATTATAAGTTTATAAAATTAATTCTGAAAACTGTCAAAACTGTACTCATTGAGGAATACCACTTTAAATGGGAGATTTTAAATAAAAAATAAGTTATTTGTATCTGTTCTGTAAAGATAAAGACTCTCTTTGGTTAGGATCAACCCGGCAGAAACAGCAGCCTTGACTGTTGGTCTTGGTTTTGCCACTTGGGCGCTGGTAATGGCTGACGTGATTAACCTAAAAAGGACTCAGCAGAGAGACTGTTCTGCTGAGAAAGCTACATGACATGGCTTCTGACAGGGTCCACGCAGCGCCTCATGGTAGGATCGCTGGAGGGTGATCTAAGGCTGATGGGAAAAGAGGAGGAAGAACAGAACTACTGTTGACCAAAGTTCAAGGAGAGGATGGAAACGAATCCAGAAAAAAAGAGAGTAACTCGTAATAAAAAGAATTTATTCAGTATGTCATGCTTACCCAGATAAGCATGGAAAAGAGCAAAGTAAAGAAAATTCACACACTCACACTCTCTCTCACACACACACACACAACACAGATCACTATGGGTATTAATAGTGGAAACTCCAAGGAAAAGAGAATCTGAGAAAAGATTTTATAATGTAAACTGATTGTAAAACACTCTGAAAACATGGGAGACAAATACAAAAATGGATGTTACACATGTAAGTAGATGTTTTCTTTGTTTTTGTCCTGTGAGAGTATTTTTATATACATAGGAATAGATAGCCAAAATCTGATGACATGTAGGCCACCTTTGTCCTCAACCTTTAGGGCAACACCCTCTGTGAAAATCCCCAACTCCTCCTTTCCCAATTAAACATTTTCCAAAAGTTATCTCATTAATGTAACAAGGACACCTTCCCCTCTCTCATCAGAGTTTAAGGAGATCTATGCCATAAAAAGGGAACAAAAACCAAACACATTTTTCTTATTATAAACCACAACATCACGGTAGGTTTTACTGCAAAGAGTACATTTGAGTGAACAACTGAAGGAGGGGAAGGAATGTGCCATGCAGACACTGGGGGTCACAGTTCAGGCCCAGTGGAACAGCCAGGGCACAGACTCTAAGGCAAAGGCCTGCAGGCAAGTTCAAGGTTAGTGTGTCTGAAGTGGAATGAGCGGTGCATGATCTAACAGGCCAACTCCGGGAGGGCCCAATCCACTTTGGTTTTTGCTCTGAATGAGGTAGGGAGCCATTGGCTTAATGTGCTGTCCTGATTTTACATCTCTTTTTTAGCTGGATAAACTTCACAGGATAGAGTCCAAACCTGAGTTAGGTCATTTCATTCATTTGGAGGTAATTATTTGGCACAAAGACAGCCTCTCCCAAACATTCTATCTCAATGTCAGAGATTATTTCCCGCTCCCCAATAGTTACCTTCCCATATTCCTTAATAAAATAATTCCTCTTTTATTCAGTGGTGTCAGCATGTACCGCTAGAGAACTACATTTTCAGATTTGTTCAGATCATGTGGTTACATTGTGGCCAATGGGAGTGTTGGCCACAATGAAACCAAAATTCCATGAAATTTGCTCTAAGCTGGGAGATGCATCCCTTCTGCATGACTTCCTTCCTTCTCTCGCTCTCCTGCTTTTTCTATTCTCTGGAATACAGAGGTCAATGCTGTGTGTTCGCGGGCTATCTTAGAACTTGAGATTGGAAGCAATTCACTCCAATACAGAAAGAAGGGTAAAAATGCTACAGGGGAAGAGGCATGAGAGCTACACGAATTGAATAAATATTAAACCAAGTAGAATCCAGAGCCTGCTTCGTGCTGTGAGACTGGGAACCTGGTTGGATCAGGCCTTTGGCCGGACCAGGACGAACCTACAGAACAAAGATGCCTGCAGAGATTACTAACAAGTATTTAGCCACAACATTAACATTTGCCCATAACATAAAAACAAAAGCTGCACCTCGAACAAAGATAAACTCAACCATTCATTCCATTCCTTACTTCCTGGAATCAGTAACTTTTCATGGAAATTAAGACACAGATAGAAACTCAATTGCCAAACTCTCAGGGTATCATTCTCTGTCTATGAGAGGAGACCATGCTCTGTCTATGTGGTGTTAGTCCATCTTTAACAAGCTTTACCTTGTCTCTGACTCGCTCTTGAATTTTTTTCATGCCCAGATCAAGGACCCTCCCTCTCTCTGTGTGTAGGGCCTGAGTCGCTACTCAGGGGGATTCACCCTGTCCTGCATCAGAAGGAACATGAGTCCTTTGGTGACTGTGATGTCCATCCAAGTCCTGTGCTACCAAACTTCAATCTTCTTTTACAGCAGAGATAAATGTCTGTCTTATAACATTACTATTACTATTATTATTTTATTTCAAATGTATGTATGTATGTATGTATGTATGTGTGTGTGTGTGTATATATATATATATATATATATATATATATATATATGTAATGAAACCTAATCTTAACAGAGAAAACTAAGATCTTTGAGTCTTACATCTTTTCTTCCTTTAGTTTTTCTTTTACTCTTTAAAAAGTATTACTCCGTTGGCTTTGTAATAATCTATCCCTCTCTCATAGAATCAGCACCATAAATTTAGAAATTCTTTTCATAGAGAAATAAGAGAGTCACTTCATATAACCAGCACTGCCTATAATAGCTGGAGTAGTAGACCACGGAAGCAGAATCCAAGACAAAGACCAGAGACTAAATGGAGGAAGTGATCATAGACAGAGGGTGGTGATGTGTAAACTGTACACAGGATACCTGCGGGGAGGCCACAAACATGGCTGGCTCAAATTAAGGAACTAAGCAGAATCAGAAATTCCCACTGGATAAAAATAGTATGCATTTCATATTAGGGAAAAATGTTAGGGGAGAATTACTCTATGGAAAATTCTTCTTCTCCTTCCTCTTAAAACATGCAAATGGGTTCAAATTTCATAACTGTAGAGAGTATCTCATTATTGTGACAAGAATTAACTATGATGTAATACATATGACAAACTTGTCTTTAGTTCAGACATGACACACAGTAGGTGTTCAGTCAATGCTCATTTAAGATTTCATCATTATAGCTCCAACTGATATCATTTGTGCCCTATTATTTCATTAGTCAAAAGAGATCAAACAAAACCTCTTGATATTTTCACAGGGCTGTGAGAATCAGAGCAAACAGGTAGGGGAAGCCTTCTAGATAAATGAAAAATGTCATTATTTGTAGTTGCATGATTCATGTTAGTGTTAGATTTTGTTGCATTATTTTAAGAAAAGTATTTATGGTTCATTTCCCAGGGCTAGCCATTCCGAAAATACAATTTTAATTTTTAAGAAGTGACAGTATCTTTGATTTTGAAGGCACTTAACTTCCAAAGCAATTTGTGATGTATGACTTAAATACTGACAAACAGAACAATTAAAATGGTTACTCTTGCTTAATACTTGAGGATGGTAAGGATCAAAAGTTTAAGCAACTTGTCTAAAGTCACCCAGCTGGAAATGAAGTTTGAGATGTGCTTCTTCTTATTTACAAAATCTAATATTTGTCTTATCCCATGTTTTTTTTTTTTCTCAAAATAATTTCTCAGAGAGCAGATGGATGACCACAGTCAGCCTGGCTAAAATCCCTCAATTCAGAATGTCAAATAGCATGGTCCATCCGTGGATATCTGCATGTACGAAAAGATCAGCCAGGTATGAAATAGTCCAGTGCACTAATTCCTTTAAGTCTTATAGTAAATATGCCAGGCCATCAGAGAGACAGTTTTCTAAGCAGAGATCTTAGGCACCCGAGCAGAGGAAATGCTAATTCTAAGGCTTTTCAACAGGGAGACATAGGTGGGTGAGTGCATTTGAGGCCAGTCGCACTGCACAATGCGAAAAGATGGACGTGAGATCGAGCTGTCTTCCCACACTCTGTTAATCGGGAGATGTTTAATCTTTGACATATCCCTTAACAAGAAATCAAATATAAAAATTGAGGCCACAAAATAGAAACACTTTCATTTCAATACATGTAAACTATGATCCCGTATTTCCATGAAGACAGCAATAGTTCCAGTTAGTCTTTCTTACATGAGAAACAAGCAAATGCATTTACTTGGATAATTTAATATTTTTTAGGCATATGTCAGAAATATTATTTTCTTTCCAGCTGAAGATTTTTCAACTCGATCAAAGGTATAAATAATAAAATTCACAAGGACCAAAACTGTACCTACGGGTTAAATTTGCCTAGTCCACTTTGCACATTTTAGCAACGTTTATGTAAAGGGAAGGAGCTCATTTTATTTATTGAAATGTTTCTGGGCCAAGAATTAGGTAGTATCTACTTTTATACATTCAAATCCTGTGATCGTCTTAATGGCCAATAACATGAATGTTAACGAATAAATTTCTATTCTTCCCAGCACTAAATGCAGTTATCCTTGAAATAGAGGGCAAAGTTCTCACAAAGGATCATTTACCAGAAGAAGTAACTCTCAAGTAATAAATTTTCAGAGAAGCTTGTGTTACTTGGACATAACAAGATGCTTCCAGTTTGATTAACTGAATATACAAACACTCCATCATTCCCTACATTGGCACAGTCAATGGATTCTAAAACAGGTTTAGGCACTACCTGCTGCATGCAATTAATTACTATTCTATAAATATCACCTTTGTAAAACAGGGCTGGTCACCACCCATGACAACACCTAATCCAAATCATGTTTTGCAGAAAAGTTGAAATTGAGATTCTTGTTGAGAGCATGGCCATATATCGAAAGGCAGACATTGGAAGGTAATACTGCACATAGTTTGATGAAATAAAATAGAAAGGAAACAGTGAAAATTAAGGGAACTTAGCAGAGAGAGGATGCTTATTTTTATAAGTATGTTGTTTTATGAGGAATCTGTGCAGATTGCAATTTACATATTCATTGTGCACGTTAGTAAACAGAACGGGGCCTTGGATATGATGGAGGGAGGCTGTAAAATGATTAGCTAACCACTCAAGACGCAGGAGTGTGAGTAGAAGTACCACCTCATCACCCCGAAAGAGACTGTAAAACACTGCAGCATTGGTTCCATCTGAACTTAATTTCAGCTTACAGCAGACATAGGTTTGACTTGCTCCTTTAACCATCATTTTAAATGTTGTTGACTTAAGCGGTGTACCACAGAAGGTGCAGGAAATGTGATTCTCGGGGTAAAAAGGAAAAGGTTCCCACACTTGGTACATGGTAGAACCCTGAGTGACTCAGTCAGGTTGCAGAAGGGGACAAGTTTGTTTCAGGCATGCTGCTTGTGGACTTCTTCTTCTTACTTGCAATTCATTTTTAAAGTCATCTAGGGCCACACTTCATTGACATAGACCAGTAGTTCTCTATCGGGGTGACTTTGCCCTATAGGGGACACTTAGTTATAACTAGAAATGGTTTCGGTTGTCACAACTGGTGAGTGGAGGGCAGTGCTACTGACATCTCGATTCGAGGTCAGGGATTCTGCAAAACATCCTACAGTGCACAAGGCAGCTCCACAGAACAAATCATTATCTGGCTGCAAAATGTCAACGGCGCCAAGGCTGAGAGATGCTCCGGATTGTCCCGGCTGAGCCCCGCCTGGCTTTCCTTTCCATCGCTGATTTAGAACTGGTGTGTTACCTTAGTAACTGTAAATGACATGCACCTACACAGAGACTCCTTTCAATCCAGCCTTTGCCTGTTTGCCCAATGTCCCATGCCCCAAGGGGCACAGGCTCGGCTGGTGGCCAAGAGTGCTGTCCAGACTGCCCTGGGCTCCTCCCCTCAGTCACTGTCCCTGTCCTCCGATCACCGACGCTGCTGTTGTTCCCTGTCATGGTGGCAGCCATGTCAGGCTAAAGGGCATTTCCAAGTGTCCCTGGGGAGGATACACCTAGATATCTTTTAACTGCCTATCATGGTGAAGTTCAGAAGCCCAAACCTTGGATTTGGGATCTGGAAGCCACTTTTTCCTATCAGTTTCACCCTTATTGACAATCGTTTCCCATTTGAAGAATGTTTATTCCCTAATTCCAGGCACTCAAAGCTCTTCAGATCGGCTCAAAATGCGTGCTGTAGACAATGGTTTTTAATATTTCAATATTGCCACCATCTGTTGCTGCTGATTAGAGGAATGCAAAATCACTTTAGTGGGTAGTGGCTAGCATTTTAAAAACAGAATAAAATAGAAAATATTAGAGATTCCTCACACATACCAACGACAAATATTTTTGTTCCAATTTTGATTCTTTTATAAATATATACGTACATTTATGTATGTCCTGAAATGTGTTGTGAAATGTATTTTTAGCTGCGGGTTTTGATGAAAATAGACTAAAGCCACTAGTCTAGACAAACACCTATGTTCCCCACCCAGATCCTGAGAGTAACAGAACTTATAATTTATTTCTCTCTCTTGACTCTCTCTGTCTCTTTCTCTCTGTCTGTCTCTCTGTCTCTGTCTGTCTGTCTCTGTCTCTCTCTCCTTCTCCTTCTCCCTCTCCCTCTCTCCCAGCCCTTGAGCGCACACACCCACATCATATTAACAGTAAATAAAAAGCCCATTCCATTGAAGAACCTTCTAACGAAGCACATCTCAAGTTCCCATCAAACTCAGGAACACGGGAGATTTGTCCACGCTTCTCTACATGCTACAATTAGAAAATCCTTGAGGCGAATCTTACATTTACACTTGGAAAAGAAAGCAGGAAATGCTACACCAGTCATCAAACAATTTTCTTAACGGGAGAGAAGAGATAATAACACCACCAATCACCATGCTCTCAGTAACAGCTCGCTAGCCACACACACCTCTCCACCTCTCCCAGCTCTCCAAGCAAAGAGACCTGCTGTTGATGCTGGGCCCATTACTTAACCTCTTCGAATAACAATTTCTTCAACTATAAAATAGAGATACAAATAGATATACACCACCAACCTTTCCGATTTGTTGTTAAGACTAGAGAGAATGCATGGGAAAGGTGCTGGAAGAGTACCTTACATGTCAGGCTTTCGACAAATGATTCTTCCCAAATCCATATTTGCATATATTTTCTCTACTTCTGCTATTGAAACTTTGTTCAACTGGAGTTTTTCCATTATTCTTATTCCTATTTATTTTCAAAGTCCCTCAAGAGGAGCAGGAAATAAGATCATCACAGTATCAACTATTCACCATCAGAGTTCGCAAATGTTGGCATGCGTTTCTATCTCCCGGAAGTCTTGTTAAAATACATTTTCTGATCCAATAGATCTGGCATGGGGCCCCAATTTTTCATTTCTACCAAGTCCCCAGGTGATGCTGACCATGCCCTCCCAGAGATCACTGTTAGAGAACCACTGCTCTACATGGAATTTTATGATCACTAATGCAATGGCCTTTATAAGAGGAACCGGCCAACCACACCTCACACACTGTGAAAGCACCGGAACCAGCCAACCCAGGGTCTCAGACATGGGCAAACAGAAGCTCCTGAGGGACAGAAAACAGGAGCCTTATCGCCATAATTTTCCGAGTCAAACTCAAGTCAGGGCAGTTGCTCCTAGAATGAATGAAAAATGAACAGAAGGAAGAGATTAACCCCTGTCCTTATGTCCCAACAACTTCACTGTCAAGCAGAAAAGCAAAAACAAACAGGCATTGTCTCCCCATTTTTGGAGTAAGTAGCAAAGGTCGGTCTTTTCTCATCCACTTAAGAAAATGTCTTCACAGCTATTGTTTATGGTCCTCTCTGTACAAAGCTTACTACCTCTTTATTCCCAGTTGTCAATACAAAGACAGTCACCAAAACTGATGAGAGGCATAATTCTGCTTTTGGCTGAGCAAAAAATTTTCTTTCAGAAAATTCTTATTTTTCCTGTCCTCAGAAAACCTCAGCTTTAGGAAAGAGATGAGCTTATTCCTCACAGGTTATTTTTTTTTCACTCTCTCTGCTTCATGAATAACTCCCAAGGCCACCCACAGGAAAATAAAAATCTTGCTTCTGTGAAAATAGGGGATGGACAGAATTATAGAGAGGGAAATTTGGTATATTATATACCATGCTGTTGAGATCTGATGGGCACCGAACCCTCCATATGGACATGAAATTAGAACTTGAAGAATCATGGGATTTCCAGTTAAGTTAGAAGTGTCAAGATGAGAGTGAGGCCAAGTTTTAGAAAATGGACACACGGTACAAATGATACAGAAGTTGAAGTTTTTCAAAGAAGGCAACTCACCGGATGGATGGGACACACTTATCCAGGAGGCTGACATACCCCACAGTGAACGGCATCACTTCGTAGCTGTTGGATAGTTCCTCTACTCAAATATCAAATATATCTGAATCCCATGTTGACTTCAGAGACATAACCGATAGTGCTAGAGAGTACAAACACCCTGGCCCTAAGGATTATCAAAACCCACCTAAATCATGCTTTCTGTTGCTTCTACTTCTGCTGACCCTTAGCTAGACTCATACTGTCCACTGTGGTAGCCACAAGTCTCATGTAGCATTTGAGTCTTTGAAATGTGGCCTGTCTGAATTGAGATGTGATGTAACTGTAAAATCACTGGGTTTTTAAAGACCTTAGTGCAATAAAAAGAATGTAAAATAGTTCAATAATCTAAAAAATATTGATAGATGTTAAGATGATCTTTTGGATATATTAGGTTAAATAAAATGTGGCATTAAAATGTATCCCTTCTTCTTATACCTTTCTTAAAGTGCCTATTAGAAAATTTAGAATTATCTATGTGGCTTGCATTAGATGTATATTTTTAATTACAGATATATTGAGATATCATTAACATACTACACAATGACCCTTCTAGAGTGTACGACTCGGTGGTTTTCAGTATACTAACATAGTTGTACCATTATCACCATGTTCTATTTTTATGACATTATCATTACCCCCAAAATAGCCCTGTACCTACTAGCTGCCATTCCCCATTCTCTTTTTCCTATAGCCCATGGAAACCATGTTCAATAATCTACATTCTGTCTCTATGGGATTGCCTATTCTGGATATTTCTGATAAGTAAAATACAACTTGTGGTCTTTTGTGATTAGCTTCTTTCATAACATGTTCCAGGTTCACACACGTTGCAGCATTTATCAGTATGTCATTCTTTTTCATGGGTGAATACTATTCCATCGTAAGGACAGACCACCTTTTGTTTCTCTATTCATCGGTTCATGGACATCTGTGTCATTTCTACTTTTTGACAGTCGCTGGTTAGACAGAATTTACAGGAGCGACACAGACTTGAATTTGTCAAATCCACAGGAGCATTATGGCTTCGTTACTTGTATCCACCATGTTGGCTCTCTGTCTCCTGGCTTCCTCACCCACATAAAGGCCCAGGTGTCCTCATGGCAGTGTTTATAATGACACTGCTCAAAATGTAACAACTATTAATAATTATTCTGAGATTATAGGCAGGAACCAGGACTGTGCAGCACGCTGTGACTTACAGCCACCCTGCCTATATTCCATTTGTGGCACACTGCTCTAGGAGCCATGCCTCCCTGGAAAGAGCTCATTACGCTGTGCCTGGCAACATCCGAACCATCCAAATTCTTGTGGCCAAAGGCACTAGGGAGCTATGCATTCCCAAACTATTTTCATGAGTAATGTCACCTACCCGTCAGTTTCAAAATCTGTGTTTTCATTAAAACAATCATCTTTGTAGATGGAACTTCTTGGAGACGGGTACGGGGAGGTCTTAACAATTAAAGCCTTGTTGTCATTATGGTGACAGCCTTGGAACTTGGTAGCTGACATAATAGTTCTCCAATGAGTTGAGAGACCATGTTCAATAATTTATTCCAGTTCTTTCCCCAAATGCTCAGTTTTCAAAAATAAATCTCCTATGTGCCTTGCCAAATACTCTTTTCCTTTTCCCCTAGCTTCTCTCAGTTTGCTCCTTTTCACCTCTAAATAATGCACAAGGCCATGGCAGAGAGCCCTGCCTGACCAGCCTATCATTTTGCATCCTGGGAGTCTCACGCTCCAGTGAGGGGAGCGAGTGTGATACTAGAGAATCCTTTTGTCGTGTATTACTTGAAGGAGAAAGAAGGGGCAAAAGGCAAGCAAACAAATGAAACAAATGATAATTTCAACAGACATTTTCTTTTCCACTTGTGTATTTAGCTATTTCTAATTTTAATATTTAGACGTTTACAGGCCAAGCGGAGCACACAACCTCCTGGGGAGACTTCCTCTAAATTATGGGGTTTTTAAATGTGCAATTTGGGCATCAGTTTAAGACCATTCAACTTATCTCCAAGATTTCCCAGACAAAGCCATGCAGCACTTCATGGACTTACAAATTATGCCCTGTGCTTCCCCCATGAGCTACCCTGCAACGACTGGCCATTGTATGTTTACAGTTGCCTCCAGCTGGGCTTTCAACATCACAGTGGGAGGGGGCTGTTCTGTAGGGGCTGCTTTCTCTCTGGCTTCAAGGAAAGCTCATTATTTTGTTTTCAGATACACACAAATAAAAAGGAGAGGAGATAACTACCGAACATCCTAAATGAGTGACAGGATCTAGAAAAGAACTGTGAGAAGAACTGATACTTATTTGGGGTTGGGGGGTAGGGTCTTCTGTCTCTTTGATTTCCGTTATGAACTGATGTTTGTGCTACCCACGCACACCAATTCACACGTAGAAATCTGAACCCTGATGAGATGGTATTCGAAGATGGGACCTTTGGGAGGTGGAGCGCTCATGAATGGGATTAGTACTCTTATAAGAGTCCCCAGAGATCTCCCTTGCACCTTCCACCATGTGAGGACACAGCTAGAAGATGGCCATCTATGAATCAGGAGGTGGGTCATCACCAGACACTGAATCTGGCGACACCTTGGTCTTGGACTTCCAGCCTTCAGAATTGTGAGAAATATTTTAGTATTTATAAGCCACCTAGTCCATGGTACTGTTATAGCAGCCCAAATGGCCTAAGACAATTTCTTAACAGAGTCCTATCTACCATCGCCCCTCAATCTGTTGAAATCAACCACTCGTAGTATTCGGCAGTGATGACATTCTTCTAACATTTCCTTTGATCACTTCCTTCTGGATTCTGTTGACTGCCCTCCCGCCTGCCCCCACCATGGGCTTTCCTTCTCAGTGGTCTGCAGCTACGGATCTCTGCAGGGATGTCCTAGGGGCAAGCATTACCAATGACTGCAGAGGGCCACAAGTGTCCCTTAGCCAATAACTGAGAGGCACAGGAAATATCAAAGCCCAGCAACTCCGCCACTGGCTGAGACACATCTGTGGAATGTTCCTCACGTTCCAGACTGAATTTCAGATACACGACAGATTATTTAGTATCTCACATGCTCACAGTAACCTGCCGAGGTAACCATTTCCATTTTACAGACAAAAAAACTAAAGTTGGAAGATGTCTAGTGACTTTTTTTTCCTAATTTTCAATCTGGAATATAAAGCTCTTTTTTCTTAATTGAAGTATACTCCAGTGACTTTTCAAAGGTCATACAGGAGTTTTCAGTTTTCTGACTCACACATGGACCTTTTCACCGTTTTGTTTTATCTCCATTTCTTAGAACTCTGCACTTTTCACCTTCCCTGTTGGAAAAGCAAAATTACCAAACTAATTCAAACTAAGGTTCCAATGGCCAATAGCCATTTGGTGCGTTGAACTAACTCAGAATGTGGCGTTTTAACAAACAATGGCTTTATGAGAATTGTTCTCATTGGAAATATCTCATCTGCCGACGGGTGACCTTCTCCTGACCCTCCAACAGTAGAAGTGACCCATTTCCTTTGCCTTTCAATAAGGCTGGATATAATTTCAAGGGTTATAATAGAGAAAAAAAATGAACTGAGCTCGGGACTTCATGAGTTCAGAATGTAATAATAAAACAGTTCTAGTTGCATCATAGGTTCCTGCTGAGATTATTTATGCCTGTTTCCATCGGAAACAGTACACAGAGGACATTGGATGCTCGGCCTCTGAGGTCCTTTACGTATGGGTTTAATCCCCACTACTTTGCAGCTAGATGGTACCAATTCTTGCTAAGTTTCAAGAACCGTAAAAGGGCTCAGATTTTCCTGTATTTGCAAGCTAACAAGTTAGTCTGCTACAGTGTCATGTTTGTTTGCAGAGAACACGAGATACCTGGGTTAAAGAAAAAGAATTTTACTACTTACGGCAATAACAACAGCCAGCGTATTCACATTTCCGCCAATTCCAGAGCCCTAATTCCCATTGTTGGACACAACGAGGGGCAGGTGACACCTAGACACACTAGATTATGAGACAGGGACCTGAACTTAGGGAACCTGGCTACTTCACAATTGATGATAGAGCCTGCGTGATCTCTGTCCTGGAGAGAGAGATTATCTTTATGATATTGGACAATACACAAACCTTTGCTCTGGATGGAGTCGCTGTCACTACCATCTGAGTCTGTTCACTATACAAACATCGTTGTCGAAATAGTTCAAAAAAAGGCTGTCGGTGACTCTGCTTGTAAGACGCAGACACTGTGAGTCTTGCTTCCCTTGCATGTAAAATGGGAAAAATGATTTCTACCTCAGAGTTCCTCTTACCTTCTGAGTAGAAAAATCCCTGTATTCTGAACAGTTCTGTGTCTTATCCGCTCCACAATGGTTCCACATACCTAATATCAGCCATGGGAGTAGAAATTGCCTTGGGTGTGGCATCAGAATCCCAAGTTTTGTCACTGACTCATTAAGCGAATATGTACTGAGTAACAACGACTTACGAGGCTCTGTGTGAAGTGCTGGATTAAGCCCAAACTGTCTGGCTTAATGTAACTTCTCTTACTGAAACAGTTCCTGAATCTCTCAACTCATAATAGTTATATATTCTCCATGTAGTTATTACGAATGATGGTCATATAGCCCTAGGATTCTAGTATTGCTCAAATTGTATTAATGGACCAAGAAGATGAAACAATTTTATATCCTATTCCAAACTGCAAGAAAGATGATAAAGAAAGTAACGGTACTTCATTGATATTCTGCTCTTAGATCTCTAATTTCATAAAGTCTTTGTGTGCTGTGTCTGCTTAAACCATTTTTTTATAGCTTTATTAAAAGTCAGAATATTTCCTTCATAAAGTCATTTAAAAATCTTTTCTGGATTGGTTTGCTGACATCCTCAGTTGTTAAATAATATAACTGAATATAATCCAAAAAGCTTTTATTCTTTTTAGGAATGGCAAATCAAAAGATAAGAAATTTCCAAGGCAGCAAGCAGCCCTGATTTATCTACTTCTTCCCCTTATAGTTGAGGGAAAAGATGCATGTAAGTATCCACATTGTTTTTCACTAATAAATTTTGATCTTTGATCTTAAACAGAACCCACAAAACAACACTTTATTCTATTTTGAAATTACAAGTATCCAAGGGATTCTGAATGTATAATATGACCCGTTTCTCTGTGAACCCTTGGTAAAAACTAAAATTGATAAACTTGCAGAAAAGATTCACTTGAGTCTCAAAACTGTATAGCAAAACTTCAGAGAGCCAAGTGTAACGAGAGCATCATGAAAAGAAAAGAGGCAAAGACAGATTATCTATGGGACATAGATGGAGACGGACCAATATCACATTTCCTATCACAGCAGTAAATGCCAGAAAACAATGGAGTAAAACTTTTGAAGGGATGAGTAACACTGAGATAGTTTTTTTTGGGGAAAAAAGTTCTAGGACACCAAACCATCATCCAAGAGTGAAAATGAAATAAAGATATTCTGGACACATTACAACTCAGAAAGTTGCCCCCGATAAACCACAACTGGGGGGATAAGCCAAGACTCATACCAGCATAGCTGGAATGAATGAATGAAAGAAGCAAAAAATGAGAAAGACAGCCAGGGAGAAGAAAGAATAAAAGAAAATGAGTGGCTAAATCAAAATAGTTACTGTCTGGAAAAAGAATATGTGTGCGTGCGTGCGTGTGTGTGTGTGTGTGTGTGGGGGGGTGTAATCATAAACTGGAATGAAAATCCGAGAGTCCAAGCAACGCTACGTTGGGACTTGGGGGCAGGTTTCAAGATGGGAAAATATAGGAAAGGTAAAATGGCTCCCATGGGGGGGCAAACGTTAACTAACTTTAGATTTTGCAAGAAAGGTATTAGTGGGCTTGTTAATTATTAAAAAAAGTGAGCAAAAAATAATAAATATGGATGTGTAACTTCCAAGAAGTAGAAAACAAATTCAATCAACTTAACAGAAGTCAGAAAATATAAAATAGAAAAATTAAAAGAGAGAAGATACATGAATCAAGTCCAAATGATTCAACAGCCCTAATATAAATCAGTTCAACTTACCTATTAAAAGACAGAAATTCAAATTTTCTAAAATGCATCATCGATGTATTAGAAGAAAATTATTTCTTCATTTTAAAGATGATCAACTCACAAAAGTTAAAGTACCATATGAATCAAGATGAAGAAAATGATAAAAGAATTTCAAATGGAAAAAAAATAACCAAACAAACCTCCACAGTTGTTCAATAAGGTTGGGTCTATGAATTTATTTGTAATGAAAAAATAAACCTCCAGAAAGAGGAAAAAAAGACAAGGCAAGAATAATAATATTAAAAGTGACAAGCATACTTTACATGCTGTAGTGATTTCAGAAATCATAAGAACACTATATACAATTTACAGCCAATAATTATGTAAAACCTAGGAAATTTCTATGAAGAAATAAAATATATGAAAGCTTTAATAGGCGATTGAACATAAAAGCCACTGAACCAGTAGAACGCGTCCTTCCAAACTCCCATTAGTCTAACGATGTCACTGAAGACTTTAAGCATACTTGACCAAAACAATTTCTATCTTTCAATAAATATTTTACTTTCGTCAAAAGATGCCAGCCTGTCAACTTGTTTCAACTTCTTTCAAGTAACTATGAAACCAAAACCAAAGAAAAATAACATAAGACAAAAAGACCAAACTTATTTATGAATTCAAATGTAAAAATAATCCTAATTAGGCAGAAAGAGTATTGACTATAATTTAACATCTAGTCATAATATAATTTAGAGCAAACTAAAGCAAAAGGAAAGTTCCTAAGTCAATAAAAGAGTATCTACTTAAAATGTATAGAAAATAACCTATTTAGTTGTTAATTTTAAGATGTATTCCAATGAAAATCTGGAAATAATTAAAAATATCTGTTGCTAGCATACGTATAACAGATATGCAACACTGTACTAGGGGTTCAAGCTAAAAAACTGATTTAGAAAATTAGTAAATTAGTAAAAGGTTTTAGGATCATAAAAGAAAGAACACAATTGGCACTATTCAAAGATCACATACTAGTCAAGATCATCAATGAATAATTAGAATTTATATGAGAAGTCAGCATGTGACTAATGACAAGATGAACATGTAACAATTGAAAAGATCTCAAAAGCCACATTCTAACAAGTTAGAATATGTAACAGAAAAACAGATCCCATTTTCAAAAGGAAGAAAAACTAAAATATCTTGGCATAAATTTAATAAAAATTGCATGTTATGAAGAAAACATTTATAAGGAACCAAATATGCGGAAAAGCATAAGATGTTAACAAGAAAGAGGACGCCAACAGAACACTATGTTCCAGGGTAAGAAGGATGAACTCTGTGAAGAGGTCAGTTTTTCTGTTATTTTTACCAAATCCCCATTCAAAATCCAAAACAGACTTTGGCTGGCATTTGGCTAAAAGATCTTCAAATTAACGACGGTGGGTAAATGTGCAAGAATAGCAATGGCAGTTTTTCAAAAGTGAGGTCTGTATGTAGAATTCCATATTTCTACCATGATGAAAGCGTGTACCATCTCATCACTCCTGTAGGCATGAGTTTTAGAAGTCAGGCCTAAGCCAAGCTGGGTATGGCATTCCCAACCCAACACAGGCTGCTTCAGGAAAGGACATATGATGTCATTTGGGCCAGGAAGAATGGAGAAGTGTCCTGGGAGCTTCTAGAAGGATCTCACTACCGAAGAGTTAAAGGCAGCAATACATTATCTTTCTTTGATATTTTCTGGCAGATTTGTGGACAAGACCGGGCCGCCATCTTGGTGTCCAAGTCGGGATGAAGCCTACACTGAGGGGAGCAGAGCTGAGACCATCACAGAGAAACAGAGTTGCAACCACTGGACTGAGGCAATACTACAATCTTTATATCTGTTTCTAAAATTTCTGATTTGACAAAATTATCCTCCCGATACAATCAATGAGTGTTCAATACTCACCATGGGGTGTCCCTAAACAGCCATTTCTCATGGGGCCTTTAAAACAATTTAGTTCATATAAATTGAAGCATATCCATTAGGAAACACAGCTGTGTAGAAGTGATGCTGGTGAAGACAAGGGCCTGGAAAGCAGAGTTCCACCATGAACTTGAGAGCTTCTCTGCATGGCTTGCCCGCCAACCACTCTCTGACATTTTCTCCCCTTTGCACATGAAGCTTGTCCACTCCTGAACACACCTTGCACTTTCTAACCTCCAAGCTTTTAAATAAATTTATACTATGCTGCTGAGTAGGAAGGCCTTCGCCCTTCTTCTCTCCACCTATCAAGTCATCTTCCTCCTGACAACTCAGCGGAGATTTTGTTTAGTTCACAAATACATCCCTGCTTTCTCAGGCTACTCATCTCTCCCTTTCTCTGAACTTCTCTTTAGGCTGATGTAGCAATGTTTACAATTGATGATGTATTGCCAGGTGGCCCTTTGTGCTGTTGCTAAGACCTTTTATCGCTGCTTAACTTTTGAAGTATCTGTCCTCTTTCCAAACAGACTGTAAGCTATTTGGGGACAGGAAGCAAGTTTTACCTTCATGGCCTTTAGTAATCTAAACATAGTAAGTTCTCAGAAAATACTGTTGATGAAATTGGATTTATATCTTTTTGAACCATTTGCATTCTATCCAGATTTTTCATGGTATTTATTATCTTCATGCTTGAATCCACTCCTGGATACATCTAACTCTTTTCCAAATTCTACAACCTGCTCGCTCCCTTTTGATTAGTTAACTCAGAAGATGCAGCTGTAAATTTTGGCCAATTTCTGGAGAGTAATATCTCCTCAGTAGCAAGAGGCCAATTCACTCTCCACATTTTCAGATCCAAAGAAGTTATTTGTACCCCAGGGCAGCGATGTATCCATGGGGCAGAGGAGATGACAATCTCCAGGCTGTGTTTATAGCTTAATCTCCTTTCCATGCCAGCAGAAACAGATTGCTTTTTGCTCTACACTATTCTGTTCTGCCCATGATTTCATTGACAAAAACAAGCTCTAAGATAATAAACTCCTTCCTTGCTCCTGGAACCTTAGTTAGCTGCTCAGCACTGGTTTTATTACTGACAACTGTGATAGCTCAAAAGTTAACCCATAAAGCATTAAAGGACTATTTAGGATACCACTCAAAGAGTCATTACAAACCAAAATGAAAATGACTAATACTTCCAATTAAAAGAATGACGATGGACCAAAGAGTTGATTTAAAAAAAAATACAAATAGCTTATAAACATATTAAAATAAGGCAACTTCATTTAGAATCAAATAACTGTGTGATACCATTTTTCATTTAACAAAACGTATAAAGATGTTATTATTTGATGATGGCTAGGAAATCATAAACGAGAAAGAATGTAGGTAGGAGATCAAGTAGATATAATTGTTCTGCATAGCAGTTTGCCGATGGGTCTCAAAAACTTTAAAACTGTGCAAAGCCTTTCACTATGAATTATCATTTCAAAGAATGTATTATGGAAGAATAAACAGAAATATGGTAAAAACATCTAATAATTGACATTTATAATTGAAAAAATCACTATGTCCATAAAATCAGCTAAAGAAATAATGCTACAACTTATACTAATAAAAGGAAATACGAGATATGAGATGTTAATGAGAAAGAAAATTAATATGTTTATATTATCAAGTCAAGCATCAACAGATACTCAGTTTGTGAAATAAGAAGCAAAGGATTAAACATTATTTAAAGTTTCAAAGATAACTAATATAGGAATCGAGAATGGGCCTTTAACTGTATTGGGAAGAAGAGAATTTTAATTTTGAAAGAGGGAATTGCATGTGTAAAGTCTCAGGAATGAAATGGGGTGTGATGGGGCATGATGGGAAAGTGTAATAAGTTCTATGTGACCAAAGGTAGAAACACAAAAGAGGATACTATGAGAAAAAAAAAAACCCTCAAAGAGATTAATAATAAGTATCCATTTAAGAAAGAAGGATGAGATTTTCTAATGTGGATGTCAAGAAAATTATATTCACATTCATTTTCAAAGCTCCTTCAGCTTATAAAATGAAAACATTCAATAAATATCTATTGGATGTCTACTACATTTAGACACATGGAGATTCAACAGTGAACAAAACAGGTAAAATCCTAGCTCTCCTCAAGCTTATATTCTGATTAGCAGAGAAGATGGAAAATAAGCTAATAAATATGTGGTATTTACTAGGCAGCCTTCTAAGATGACTCCCAAAGATCTGTATCTCCAATAGGATAAAGCTTCACGTCCTTACATAATCCACACCCCCTCACTATGGACTGGACTGTGACTTGCTTCTAATGATAGAATTTAACAAAAGTGATGGGATTTCACTTTTGAAATTAGGTTTTAAATGATTGTGGCTTCCGTCTTGCTGGCACTCTGTCATGTCATCTTGGTTGCTCACTTTGATGAAACCAGCTGCCATGTTTTAGGCTGTGCTACAGAGAGGCTGATGTAGCATAAAATGAAGGCAGCCTCTAGCCCACAGCCAGAGAAGATGTGGGCCAGCAGTCCAACAACTCTTGAGACACTGAATCCTGTGAACAGCCATGTGAATGATCATGGAAGCAGAATTTCACCTGCTCCAATTAAACCTTGAGACATCTGGAGCCCTGGTCCACACCTTGAAAGCATCTTTGTGAGAGACCCTGAGCCAGATGGCCAAGCTAAGATGTCGTTGAGATTCTTGACTCACAGAGATCATGTAATTCTAAATGTTGGTTTTTTAATGTTGATAAGTTTTAGGGTATTTTGTTACATAACAATGGGTAACTTAGGTATGATATTTTAGATTTTAAGTGCTATGGATAAGGGTACAGAGTTTAGCAGGTGCTCGACTGGAAGTAAGGTTTCCGTTTTATAAAAAGTGGTCAGGAAAGGCCTCTTAGAAGAACACGCCTGAGGGAGGTGCTGAAGAGAGTGTGTATACACCATCCTAGTACCTGCAGGAAGTGCTGTCCAAGACCATAAAGTGTCACACCAGATTAGGCACAAGTGATACATTCTTTTAAATGGTCTGATCAGAACACGAGCAAGTAACAATTGCTTCTTACCAGGAAGAAATTCAGTATATAAGACAAAACTAAAGTACAGTCAAAATTATCAATCATGCTGATTATTATAGGTAGTTTGGGGTATAACGACTCTGCATAGTAATTCTTAAACAGGCTGAAACTTAAGAACCACTGAGTAAGGAGAAAAAGGCATGTATACTCCAATGTATGGGCAGGCCTTTGAGATAACCACCAAATCTCATGTGGAATGGAAGTGGGTGGGAAATTCTCAAATGTTTCTGTTTTCCTATTTGGTTTATTCTCTTTTAGTTACATGTCAGTGCATTCTTAATGCATGTTATTAAATTTTGAGGTATGTGTTAAATATTGGGCATCTCACTTAGCATATAGTAGGTAGTCAAATGTTTGATGGGTTTGAATCAAGATCTTGCTTGTACGGACTCACATTCACATGGCTATTCAAAAAGACGTTGAGGAGAGAAAGATCACCTATGTCCTCTCGTGCCATCAGATGTCATGCTTGTGTCCTTTCACACTGGTCTCATGAACAGTTATATACTCATAGGGATGCATACTATTTTGCTTATTATCTATTTTGTCCCTCCTAGAATCCTTCAAGCAGAGAATATATCTTATTTATATATACATTACTAACACCCCCCAAATTGCTTGTATAAATAAATGAATAGATTGCAGATGTGTTCCTAAAAGCCAAAATTGAAAGTTAAAGCTTTCTTAAATATAATTTTAAGATGCAATTTGATTTGTAACTCAAGGCTAAAACTGAATTTCTTTACACATTTTGAATATAAATACTCTTAACCCTGAAAGCTTATAGAAATATATTTCAGGAAAACTAATATAAGCAGTCAAACGCTTCAGAGAAAGTTTTTCATTTAACAAAATATTTCAGTAATGTCATTTTTTCCTAAAGACAAAGTTATAAATGTCTGAGATGATAGAAAAGAAAGCTTGACAAATTTAAAGATGAAAAAGAAGGAATGAGTGTAAAAGAACTGGCCATATCATAAAAAATGTGAAACTCGAAAGGGCAATTCATTAATCAAAAAGATGGCTGAGCAACAAACTTATTTTCACCCTTGTCATTTAGAGCACCACGTTCTGATTGCTGATGAAGCTGGCCTTGTCACCAGAAGGAGGCAAAACTAGGCATTAAGACTTGTCTTAGTCTTTTAGAGGGTGATCATACAAAAAACAAAATCACTCACCCATTCCTTGAACATATACTAACTGAGCACCTGTCATAAGTAAGAAATTCTGGCTTCAAGGAGTCACAAATAAATAAATAAGGGCTAACTGCTAAGAATCAAGGCCACTCAAACATGAGACTTGGGAGATATATATCTTTTTCCAACAGTCACACACAGTATGGGTTTTGTCGAGTGGTGAAAGTACACAACAATTTTTGGGAATTGTAAATGATTTGCTATGGAAAGAATATAGAAATTATTAGGGTGGAATGATGGGAAATGAGATTGTAAGAAGGATAACTCATACTTTTGTTGCATTACACTCTGCTCCAGTAATTTACCCCATGAGGCAGGTACAAGACAACTATTATCAACTTAGAATCACAGCACACAAAAGGCATCAGAGTCATATGTACTTTCGAGATGGCAGAGGAGAGACATGACATCCTATACTTTTGAAAAATATGTACAAACAATAAGAAGAAAAAACAGAGGATGATATTCATCAACTTTGAAGGAACTATACTCCAAACTACAAAAACCAATCGGAGGTTAGCCAAATGAACTTAGCAGAACGGAAAAAAGTTGTAGCTAGGTGCTTTGGTTGAGGAAGTGGGGTGCTAATGATAGAAGCAAGCATTTTACTTCTTCAGAATCCCAAAAAGTTAGGACTCAGAAGCATCAATCACAATGGATGGAGGGGTGAGGCGAAAAGCTAGAAGAGGAGCACATGACTGAATATCAGTAAGAAGAGCTTTATTCAGCTGGGCCCGTGTCCCCACAGAGTGTAGTCAACCAATCATCCTTCCTCAACCGATGGAAAGCCAGGAGGTTCTTCAATAGAAAAGAGTAAACTTGAAGAAGGATTTAATTCATAATTCATAACTAAATCCTCTGAGAGATCAAATAGAGCCATGCACTATTTCTTAGCAAAGTACTGGAGGATGGGCTCTATCATAAAGAGGAAGTAAACAGAGGCAAAAATGAGCTGGGATTCAGGAGAAACATAAGTTCCATCACCAGTGAAGGAAGAAAGGAAATGTATAGGACGATGGCAAAATGAGAACTATGTAAAGATGTGAGCTCCTGAGTAGGCCTAAAGGCAAGCTGCCCAACCAAGAGTGGTGTAACTTGAAGAAATTCAGGACAAAAAAAAATAAAATTGATCAATGCTGAGATATGGTAGAACCTGGGCAAAATTGTGTTGAGATGTATTGTACAGAATTATTGGATTTTATCAAGCCTCTTCCTGATGGTGAAAAAACAAACGAACGAAACAAAACAAAGCAATTAGAAAAACAAAACAATCATTCGAGAAAGGAAATGTAATCATAGCATGATACCTAGCTTAGCAGGGAACAAGATTTCCCTGATTATTATCATCATCAAAACAATCTATATGGATTTAACGAGAAGTAAAAATGTGATTAAAATCTGTCATAATAAAAAGTACGTAGACAATGTCTAAATTTGGATGAACAAAAAATATAGCAATTTAGTCATTATTCTTAAGAATATACTCCTAAAAATAAAGAAATAAGCAGAGTTAAACATATTTGCCTCCTGGGAGCAGGCAAGGTACAGGAAAAGAGGTAACAGCCTTTGGTTTTACGTTGTAAGCGCTTTAGCACAATCAGACTTTTCAAATTATTTATAAGAAAAATTTGATTGAAAGGAAAATAAGTAGCATCTTTTTCCAGACAGGACTCAAAAACTACTCTGTTTTTGGCATAAACAACCTCCATTAGAGACAGCACCTGGATATACAATGGCTTCACCATGTGGCATGTACAAGACAAGTAGTACCAACTTAGAGGTGATGATACCACATGAGGGTGGCATGACTTTGGCAATGTCCAGGGAGACTGGTGTCATCACTCCTATATATCTTCCCCCTTAAGGGCCTCAAAGAGACTAACTCACAGTTTGACTCCATTCATTTTTGCTCTGTTCAGCATCGTAGCTTTTCTCCATCCTTACATTTCTTTATCACTCATCTATCTACTCATCTACTCATTCTGTAGCTTCTTAATGTAGTTATACAGTACTGGCCTACCCAAAAAGAAATATGTATGCACTGGCCTAAGTCTTGATTTCAGCTCATAAAATTATGATTGCTTGATTACACACACACACACACACACACACACACACACACACACACACACACACACACACACATTTAGCCAGAGCTAGAAAGATGAGAATAAAATGGAGATAAAGAGGGCTCATTATGAATATGGAATTTTATATTAAGGAGATAAGAACATTCTTAAATATATAATGACAAAGTACCGGAGAAGCATTTCAGCAACCAATTATCCTTTGCATCAAAACAAAATTAATTTCTAAAGTGTTTGAATATAAGTGAGTTTATATGTATACACATCATAATAATAGCTGATGTTTATATTATGATTATAATGTGCCCGACATTGTCATGAACACTTTACATATATTAATTTAGCTAACCCTCACCATCCAATCTACAGCATAAGGAATGTTATTGTACTCATTTTCAGAGAGATGAGACACAGAGAAGTTATGTAACTTAACTGAGGTCATACAGCTGGTGACAGCCAAGTTTCTAACAGAGTTAAAAAATACACAAAACTCTAAAGCTAAGAATCCCAAGGAATAGAGATCGGATTGAAAACATTTTATTTGTAAGTCAAAATTTCAACGTCCATTACAAGATCAGCATCCGAGAGATGGCTTCCGGAGGAAGTGAAATTAACAGTCAGACAGATGGAAGGGGACTTCCTTATGAACAAGCAGGAAGGGCCCGTGGGGTTCCTTCATCACTTCTTTTCTTTTCCTTGCTTTCTGGTATTTTTGCTTCATTTTTGTTTTGTTCGGGGTGGGATGGGGTTATTATACTTTGCACTGGAGCTTTCTCCTAAGGCCCACTGAAGGCATAGAAAGGAGGGTGGCACACAGAGGACCTCCTTCGGGTCAGCAGCTAAGATGAGAAAGAATAAAAGGGCCTTATGCAAAACAAGGCTGTCCATATTGGATCAAACTAGGTTATTGATTTCAGGGCTCAGCCTTCTCTTTGTATAATCTCTTACCCATTGCCATAGATTATCAATGGCCAACTGCCAATACACATCTGTAAGTTGAGGAGACCGGTTCTGACTACTGCTCAGGCCCCTCCAAGCAAGGGCAGTCACAGATTGTGGGACCACTTAAGTGGCGGTGAACCATCTTATCCATGGGCACTGAGGATCAACATGATTCAAAAGAGACTATGTTGTCTCTGTAACGTGTTCCTCCCGATGTCACATTAGAATACTTTGACAGAAATCTTAACTCCACAGTCATTCCAGAAATGGGGACCTCAGTCTTTTTCAAGGTGTAGTTATTGCCAAAAAATATTTTTAAATAAATGTACTCAGATGACACAGTTGAAAGTAATCATGATATAAACAAGAACTAGCTAAAAATTATAACGATTTAGTATATACACAAAATCGCCTGCTGTTGAGAACATAAAAAATTACTTGTCAATAAAAGAAACAGATCGAATCCTTAAAAAAAATCCAATTTCAGTGCCAAATAGAATATACACAACTCTCCTTACTCTAATGGGAGTTATATGGCTAATACCATCACACATCAAAATAATATAACATCCAATGAAATTTAATTTTAAGGAAAGCGTGAGATACCACACTAAGTGGGCAAGGCTGCATCCAGTAAGAGCAGACTGGGATTTCTGAGCATTCTCACTCTTGACTTGTGGGGCAGAATAACTCTTTGTTGTGGAAAACTGTGCTATATTATTATGGAATGAGCAGCAACATCCCTGACCTTGACCCAGAGGATACAGATAGGTCCCACCAACCCTCAGTCATGACAATCTAAATGTCTGCAGGAATTGCCAAATGTCCCCTTGATGGCAAAATTGGTGCGGCCTCCACCATTGGGAAACATTGCAGGAGACATAAGAATTTACTATCTGTTCTCTCATGGGAAAATTCTTAAATTCAAATTTTAATTTTTATAGAAGAAATTTACTTTATATTGATAATGTGATGATCACAGATTCATTCAGGAGGAAATAAGGACCATGGTATAGCAAGCCCAGGGCTCCTAGGAAACCTAAGGAAGAAAGCCTTTTTCATGGAATTTTTATTAGTTTTGTTTTCACTGATGATAAAGAGAAAAAAACAGGAAATACAACTTTGATTGACTGGCAATTTCTTATAACATTCAAAATCGCTCTGACAGGTAGACAGAAGAATGTCACAAAATACAAATCAAAACCCTAAAGAGAAGAAACGTAGCATTTCTTTGTAGAATGCTGTTTAACCAAATAAAGGTACAGAAAACCACAAGCTTAAACACAAATTCAACAGATATGTCTGTCTTGCAAAGAATACAAGGCTCTAGTAAATTTCTATTTATTTCTTCTTCCAGAAACATGGCATACCAAGTGACTAACTAGCTAAACAGGAAGGACTTCATTGACATGCTTAGTCATTTTGCTAAAAAAGAGGGGCTTCAGATACTCAACTTAAAAAAAAAATTATTGGTGTCTTAGTACCTGATGCTATAACAAAATACCATAGACTGGGTACCCTAAACATCCAACATTTATTTCCCATAGCTGTGGCTACTACGAAGTATAAGATAAAGGTGTCAGCAGCTTTGTTTCTGGTGTGGGACCACTTCCTGGCTTTCAGATGACCATCTCCTCACTGTGCCCTCCTCTGTTGAGGAGGCGGGGAAAACTCTAGTCTACCTTTGATTATTAAGGACACTAATCCCATGGACAGGTCTCCACCCTCACAACCTCATCCAAACCTACTTATTAGCTCTCAACGCTCCATCTCCGATCCAATCACACTGGGGTTTAGGGTTTCAACATATGAATTTTTGATGGACATATTCAAGTCCATAACACCTGGGTGGGAAAAATCCAGAGTTAACAAGAATTTCGGTTTTAGCCTTATCTTTGAGAAATTAAAAGCATTATAGAGATAGCGCTCTCTTATCCCCAGTAGAGAGGAATCTTAAATTATAATCTCTAATTGTAATCTAGTTGCATTTGTAATCAGAGATGCTCAGAAAACTTTCAAGTAATTAAAAAAATGTTGGAAACTTTCATATGTTATCATGATGTGACAAATGATATAATTATTTCCCAGATGGAGAGACTGGGACACTAGGAGGACACACGAATGGCTTTTGTCAGTGCAGTAAGTATGACTAGAAGTCTGAATTTCAGAATAGGCTTTGAACCTTACTACTCAGAATGAGATCTGCGGCCAGGCAGCATGGATACCGCCTTTGAGCTTTTGAGAAAAATGCAGAGGCTCAGGCCACACCCCAGACCTATTTAATGAGAATCTGCATCTTAACAAGGTTGCTAGGTAATGATTATGCTCATTAAAGTTTGAGAAGCTCTGATCTGGAGACTCTGATTTTACTCATTTAAGACTACGCTGTATAGAGGATCTTTTGCACTAACCCAAGAGAAATCTTTTTTGAAAATATTCTCTTTAGAACTCCTTAGAAAATATGAAAATCATCTTTACAAAGGAGACGCTGTTCGTCCAAGAATAGCATATTATATACAAAAAGGACATCAGATAACAAAGTAGCATATTACGATAATGACTAAGTTAAGCCTTTATGGTAGGTGTTGGTCAAAGGAAGGGTATTTCTGGTTGGATATTTAAGATGGGAGTGGAGAAATCTATGTGAAAAATGAGAAGAGCCACACTGCAAGCTCACACTAAAACCTGACCATTACTGTACCCAAGGTAGATACTGCCCATCATTCTTTTATGATGATGTTTCAGAGTTCTTCCACACACACATACAAAATGTTACGTTAATATTTACAAGTAATTTGCCAAGGAGTTAAAATCCTAAGATGGCCCCTTTGATCAAAAGAGCCATTTTATTTTAAAAGCTTCTCTTTCTTATTTCTCCTTCCTGATTTCCTCTCTCCCTCCATAACTTTCTTTCTGTTCTCTCTCTTTTCCCCTTCCTCTTTTCTTATTTCCTTCCCACTTTCTTTTTTGATTAAAGACATAAGGCTGGCGGTATTTGTTAGCATCTGCTGACAAGCCTAAGTGATTTGGGATCTTGTGATTTGAGACTTGAGGGTCACGAAGCCTTGGGGTCCTCGGACACCGAATCCACTGGTTGAGATTTCTCTTATTTTAAAATGATGAGTCAAAGTTCAATGCACGAGGTTAAAGAGCATCAATAATTAGCAGGCAATTAGCTCTAGAAATAAATTTAAAAAAACAATGTCATGTGAAAGGCAATTGTAAAATTCTGAAAAATATAATAAAAACAAAGTCAGTCACTAAATTGCAGAGGAAGATATTTCCATTACATCAATGGGTTATTTTTCCTCTGGAGCCTTTTCCCCCACCCCCCAGGCAACAATCACACAGTAACAAGAAATATATCAAAAAGGTGGAAGATTAGAAGCTTAAAGCCCATAATCCTCATGATTGCAGCCAAAAAACATAATTAAAGAAAAACACTCATTTAAGTTTCCATTCTCTTCAAATCTAATCTCATATTTTTTTTCGAGACCTTGGGGAAGAACAACAATTTGGGGTCAACTTTTGATAAATGTTAGATTACTGCTACCTGAACCCATGACCTTTTTCAAAATGGAATCATGTACTAACAGATTTCAGGAGTACGAATTTTTAAAAAGGTGTTTTGCTCTTCCAAAGCCAGAAAATAATCCCTTCACATGAGAACGCCAGGGACTGGGTTATTGCTTCTAGATGTTGCCTTTGGAAATCTACTGAGTTTCCAAAGGCAGGATGTGAAACACCCAGCTGTCAAGAAAACCCTTTGCCCTCCAAAGATCAGTTCAGTCTGAACAAACACAATATTCACTACTGCCCATCCTTCCTCCAGTAGACATTGGTTCTAACAACAACAAAAAAATCATCTTTCTCATTTCTGGATCTAGTCTGTCTTTTAAAAGGTGCAAACATGAAGCCCTGCTCGGCCCTCCCCTATCAAAAAAAAAGCCTGTGAAAGTTGTTCAAGTATCTGGGCAGATAATGACCTCCGGCGATAATAAATTGAACCAAATAGCAAGTGCGCTACTTTTAGACTGAAATTGATGTAACTATTCCCCACTTTTATGAAAATGTATTTCCTCAGTTGTTTCCCAGTAGTCTATCTGTATCGCTTCTTACAAAAATTCGAAACCTCTTTCTAGCTCACTCTGCAAACCTGGGGAATTTCCCCCCATCTTCTGTAATCTTGCTTAGAAAGTTTTTAAAGCCATTATTTTGTGAGTTCCTCCTGTGTGCTGGGCACTGAGCTCAGTACTTTACATGCACTATCTTATTCAACTGTTAAGACGGATCTGAAAAATAGATAGTCTTTGTTCCATTTTTCAGATGAAGAAACTGAGATTAAAAGAAGTAAAGGTCATTGGAAGAAGAGGCTCCCTAATCTGGGCTGATACCCTCCGTGACAAAGCCTGTAGTTTGCCTCTAGCATCCGACCCACTGTCTTTCCAAAAGATGGACAAATAAATATTTGTAAACTGACCAGTCATGTGGTCCATGGACATCTTTGGTCAGATAGTGAGCTGAGTCCTGTGAGGAAAATTACCCAGAAGAGATACAGGAACAGAAATCAGGTCCTCCTTTCTTTTCAAAAGAAGCAAACACCAAAGCTACAATTATTATCAATTCCATGATGAAACACCTAGTGGGAAAGAAATGCTTTACACACCGTGATTTCAAGGATTCAACAATGTTGACCTGAGCTTCATAAGAGTGCATGATTTTGAGGAAACAAAGATCTGGGGAGTTACCCACAACAGCTGGAAGCAAAATGGAAATGGGAAAGAATGTAAAGCAAGTAGAATAGAGAGCTAGGTATGCAACACAGGCCTGGTTCTGTGGTCTGTGTTTGCACCCATTAGTCTCCTACTGTGATAGATGAGATATTCCACACATATGCAAAAGATAGGAATAAAAAGCCCTTTTACTTCATAGCAAATATTCCACATTTTCAGAAAGCCAAAGTTAGCACAGATGCCTTTCTCCTTTTTACTCTGAATCTATGAGATGATACTTGATTAGAACTCAGGTCCGAAAAAATTCTATAGTTTTATTTTATTGAATTAAAAAAAAACAGTTCAATATAGGAACCATTTTTATAGTTAGCGTTTTTATAATTCAAGACCACTTTTAGAAAGAAAAAAACAATGGAATTATCGCTCGTGACACACTCAACTTAGGATAAGGTTTTTATCAGATCTCAACACAACACTCCCATTATATTTGCATTGCCTTTCGTGTGGACAGTAGATGAAATCATACCCACGTCTTAGGATAACTATAAATGCTACATCATGTAAATACTGAAATTAATGTTTTTCTGTGCTCAAGCCACTCTGTTTGACAAAGAAAAGTCAGTGAAATCTCTTCACCTTTAAAGGAAAAGATAAATTTAAAAATGTGAAATTTCTCCTTCAACAAATAGGTGCTGAGAGAGTCGGATGAGTGACAGAGCTAGCAGATGCTGCGAGAAGTCCATGCCAAATAACAAAGATGAGGCTGCTGCCTGCTTGAAGGTCACATCAGACAAGCAGTCACATATGTGGACTGACAAAGGCCATCCCAGAGTATACATGGGTGCTACAGAAGCTGAGAAACGTGGCAAGGGATGGGTGAGGTGGGAGCAGGTGTTTAGGAAAGATTCCCTGGGGAGGAGGAGTCTAATATGAAATATAAAACACCTAGTGGCAATTATCCAGCACAGCTTGTTATTTGTAGATGGGAATAGGGCAGAAATAATGACCCAGGAGACAAGAAGCTCTTGCAGCTGGTGCATGAATGACAGAAGGTAATGAGAAATGAAGCAGGAGAGATGGGTGGGGGCCAGGGCTTGAGGGCCTTGAAGAAAGAATGAAATGAGATTTGTACCTCTGAAGGATGACTCTGGTTGCATTGTGAAGACTAAATGAGTGAAGGGACAGTTAGGGGACTGCTGCAGTCATTTAGAGAAGAGATGATGGGGACATGGGTGGGCAGTGTTAGAAGTCAGAGAAGAGTGGATTATCTTGAGGATGTAGGAGGTGAGACACAGGTCTTGGAGATGGCTTGGATATTGTGAGGTATGGTGAGAAAAGAAAAAAATCAAAAATGGCTTCCATTCTAAAGGCTTGTAAATAAAAATAAATAGAAGATGGGCCAAGAGAACATAGATGAAGGAGCAGGTGAGGTGGAGACATGACCAAGCTCAGTCCAGCATGCGTTAAATTGTAGGTGCTGGTAGAATAGCCAAGTTGAACGTCCCAGCAAGCGAACTGCTCAGTCTTTAGGTCCAAAGCTTGTGGGGAGATCTGTGCTTAAGACTCAGCTTTCATTAACCTAGACATGGTAACTTCAAACAAGTAAGTACAGAGATCGCCTAGGAAGAATGGGAGGAGGCAAGGTCCCCAAGGGTCACCAAGCTTTAAAGGGTGGGCAGAGAAAAAAAGCCCATGAAAGAGATGAAGGAGGAGAAAACAGAGAGAGAGAAGAAGCTCCAGGAGTGAGCATGGCACTGCTCTCTTGAGTTCCCTAAGTCAATGGAGAAGCATCTCTAGACGAATGGTCAAGGACGACATATTATGAGCTCCAGAGTTCTCATAAAAACGAAATCATCGAATTTGGTGACTATGGAATAATCAAGTTTGGAGTATTGATGAGGGCAGAAGTCAAATTTGATTGGATAAAGGAGTGTAAGGGAAGTGAAGAAGTAGATTCGGAAAGTACAGACCAGAACTTCTCAAATTTTTGGCCTAAGAACAACTTTATACTCTCAGACATTGAGGATCCCCCAGAATGTTGGTTCATGTTGGTTATAGCTAACAATACACAAGATGCTGAATATTAAAACGGAGAAATTATTCATATATTTTTTAATTCATTGTAATACAATAACTCCATTATATATGTTTACAAAACATAACTATATTTTCCAAAACAAAAGCATTTGATGAGAACAGCATCTTTTTACACATTAACAGATAGATCTCTTCACTGTATAGCTTAGTACATGACAATGAGTCACTCCTATCTGCTCCTGGATGCAATCTGTTGCAATATTACAGGAGACAGGTTGTAATACAGATGCTCTGCCTTCACCTGAGGGAAAGGAATTTCTCTTCCATCGTAACAAGGGCAAGGAGGCAATGCTGGGTGTGAATGTGAGTAAATGAATATATTTAGAAGCAGAAAGTTGATGTACTTTTCATATACTAGGTTCTACTTTGACCGCAAAATACGATCATAAGGCAAGAGGAGGGAAGAGTCAGACATGTTAAAAGTATAGGATATATCTGAGCAGAAATAACTGTGATTCTTTCTACTAAGAAACCCAAGGAATAAATTCTCCTCTGAAAAATATGTATGGAATATCAAGAAAGGTGTCTGTGATGTTAGAGAAATCATGACGCCCTCTTCTGAGAAACTGAAATCCATGCCAAAATATTCTAGAAGAAACCATAAAAGAATGCAATGTCTTTGGCATTTCTAGAAGAAATTCAAAGAAATGGTGGCCATTTTCAACAATTCTGAAGCTAGCAATAATGCTATTATCATAGGATGCAGAAGGAGAATAATATGATTATATCTGATTCAACACTTCTTTGCATATCTAAACCTTGTCACATAGAAACAAATACTGTTTACAAGTAGAAACACTGATGGATGCTCAAATCCATGAGTCATTAGTTGGACCTGGAACAGCCTACAGTCACCCAATCTCTGCTCTTGCCTGTGACAGCCAGAAGTCCACAAGCTGTCTCCATGCTGATGATAAGGGAATCAGTCAAGGACTGGGAGGGCTGCTGTGGCAAGAGAGTGTGATATCATCCTCTCAAACCTCTTTGACACATCTCTGAATTGTGGAACTCGTTATTCCAGCAGAGGCTCTTAACCTTTTTCATTACAGGAGTCCCTCTGATAGCCTGCTGAAACTTATGGTCTCCATCTAAGAATAATGCTTTTAAATGCGTAAAATAAAATACCTGAAATTACAAAGGAAACCCATTACACTGTAGTATTGTTTTTAATGCATTTTAAAAACCAAATTTACAATATAGAAATATGTGTGCTTCTTAGTTAATACATGAAATAGATCTAGCACTGTTTTGAAGTCATACCAGTGCTACACATGTCCAATGTGGTTGTGACTGCTGGTAACAGGGAAAAGTAACTTATGGCCTAATGGGAAGCAGACCTATACAGAGATAAATTGAAAAAATTGAAGAAATATTAGAGTAGAGTGAGTACTCATGCTATGAGATACAATGAAGGATATCTTAGCACAGAAACAGCTGCCTGGAGGAGATGCTCTCTGAGCTGAGGTTTCACGTTGTGAAGATGTTATCCATGTGTATTAATTAAGCAAAATTAAGCAGTCATAGTCTCCGGATCACTAAGGAAAAAAATTATATAAAAATGAGTTCAAAATCTCTGAAAACCCATTTTCTTCTGGTATTCCTTAAAACAAAAGATTTTAAAGAAAGATAGACCAAGTATACTGTGTGAATTCCTTTGTAAAGTGCCTAAGGAAAAATCCAACATGAGAAGAATAGAGATCCAATATTTTTCACTTTTAACGAGTAGGATAATTTTTTCTTTGCCCACAAGGAGGACAAACTAACTTTTTCACATGTCCCATCAACAAAGAGGCAAAAAGGGTAAATAAAGAAGAATCATAAGATACCAATTAAAATATTCTCCAACAGCGTGAATCATTTATTTGAAAATCATGACTTAGAATTGAGTCCCATAACAATTTATCTTGAGAGAATGCCAAGATCATTAGGTAAAAAGATCTTATATAAATCTAAAAGATACTGATTATTAATGCCACAAATTAGACAATCATAGGACTGAGTTTAAGAGTTAGCTCCCTGCCTTCAAAAGCTGCATCATACTAGTTGTCCATAGTCATGTCAGCGATGCCTTCCCATAACTGTAACAGAAGTGGTAACTGATGGCCAGGAAGAGAGACCAGGCCAGGATATGCACCATAACCCCCTCAAGAAATAGTACTTTCGCCCAAGGAGTTTAAGGAGGAAAGAGAGTTGTTTTGCCATCCCTACTCAATCACCATTTAGATCAGAATAGAAAGAAAGGACAGAGAGATAAAGCAGGAAAAGAAGGATGAAGAGGCAGAAAGGGAGAGAGAAAAAAGAAGAGAGAGAGAAGAGGAGAGAGAAAGGGTAAGTAGGGGAAAGGAAGGGAGGGGAGGGGAATGGAAGAGAAGGAAAACATTCAGAACAGAACAGATGCTTAGTAAACGTTATCATTTCCTAATAGTCTGCTTCTACCACTATGCATTTTTACAGAAGATAGACTACTTCTTTCCCTGTAAAATTATACATGCTGCCAAAAGCTCTATATGTTTTCTTATTTTTCTTTTATGAAGAATTCTAGATAATCAGAAAATATCCTAAAAGCTCAGCTTCTGTGGACAATTCTAAATAGTGCTCTATACCATGACCTTGAAATGCTCCGAATCACTGGTACAGAGCAGGGTTAGAAAACATACTTCAAAGTGAAAGACCAAAATACGTTCAGGACATAATGACCAACATTCCTCTAAATCCTGACTACTAGAAACATCAGGTTGCCCTATGGGAGCAATCAACCAGGTTGATATGCACACATCTACACAGACAACAAGGTGTTAGTTATTATCAAACGCAATGTAGGAAAAGAGTGAATCTCGAATAGTGAATAATATATAAAATCATAATATGTAAATGCCATTCGGGTCCTAGTACAAAGTTGTAGTCATGGTAGGAGTCTTAGTAATCAATCTTATTCCATTATAATTGTAGTCAAAACGAAAATCAGGAAATAAAAAAGCCTAAAGTCACGTTTCAACTGCTTAACAATTCTGCTCTTGAATAACAGAGCTAGTCTGATTTCTTCCTAATTCCTAAGGGGAAAATGTTTAGCTACTATTGTCTGGTAGCCAATTATCCCCTGTGAGGGCACCATTCATATTCGTCTTTTCCTTGAACTCCCAGCATTGACAATGTATGCTGAGTGGGGAAGATTAAGAAAAAAATCCTCTTGTTAAAATATCACCTGCAAATATCATATAAAAATATCATTCGGGTCAAACAGAAAATTGAGCTGGTTAAGGGTCAAAAGGGGTGTTAGGAGAGAAATTCTGTTACAAAATACTTTAATCGGATTTTTTTCCAAATACGTTAATTTAATCAGATTGGTTTTTTTCCCCCCACACTAAGAAGTAAAGAAACAAGCGTTTTCAGTTGGGGATGAAAATATAAATATATATCCCACAGATCTCCATGCTGACACAAAGTATTTTTAGGATGAGATAGTATTATATTCAGAGGGATCAAATAACACAGCAACACATGAATCAACTGAGGCTAAGGGACAACTTTTTAACTTCATAAAAGGCTTTTTAAATAATTCAAATAAGTTTTTGCCTAAAATATCATCAATTTCATGCTGAATCCATGAAAGATCTTTTGAATTGTAGCCATAAAGCGGACAACCCTAAAATTGAAAACAGGTAGATGAAAATGACATTATAGGAATGTGTTCATGAATGATGGTAATTTGTGCAAAGAGAATTGGAGAGAAACTATCTGATTTACTGCATGAAGATGTTAGGGTGAAAGGTAGAAACCATGCATATAAAATTATCACTAAGTGTTTTTGAAAGAAGTCATTGTAATAACTTTTTAATTCCTTTTCACTTAGCCAAGATATATAAAACCACTGAAACCCTAATTTAGTGTCACACAGCCCAATGCTGTTTAATAGGGAAAGTCATTATCTCAATCAGTAAAATCCATAGCCCTATAGGCTTTAATTTTGAGACATTTGTCATCAGGGCCCAAAATGAATTTGTAGGAAAGACAAAAATATATCACCCGGCCACTTCCTTTCCTTCTCTGTTTTAATTTCTTTGTCCATAAAATGAATGTAATAATAGGATCCAAGTCAGTTTTAATATTAGTATCTGTCCCAGTTTGGGTTTCCCAGAAGCGGACCCCAAGGCAAAGACTGGAGAACCATGGTGGAGATACTATAGGGGAAGAGAAAGCAGCCGATAAAAATCCAGCAGGTGAGTGGGGCTTAATCCTGCCACGAACCTCTGAGCGTGGTATAAAAATCACATCTCTGAAATATCCCATCTCAGGGGCAAGGGAGCTAGCTATATATACACCAACTCTCGTCAGTCATTTTTAAAGTGCTTCCAGATCGATGTACAGCAGAACTACTGTTCCAGAAAAGCCCATCGGCCACACAGATGCACATATACTGGCTGCTGGAAGTCTTCTAGTACACAATGGCATGGCAAGATCCAAGCGCTGTGGGCGAGGCTCAAAGAATTCAAGTACAAAAGGTACAGAGAACAGTTGCAGGGTGCACGGAAAGAGTTCCATCAATGTCATTTACATTTGCTATGTCTATCAGTACTATTACCATCATAATGATGGAGGCAGCAGCCACAGCCACCAGGTATTTATGTCTATTTCCGGCTTCCGGGACCCTTGCTAATGCTCCCAGAGGAGTAGCTATCCCATAACAGTAGATGACCATCGTTATAATGATTTAGACTGAACCAGAAAGGCTCAGCCTGAAAAATTGGGGATAATTTGCCTTTGCACATTGTGTGTGCGTGAGATGAAGTGCAAAGTACCACCATCCCAAGCACAAATCCCTCCTCCAGAGACCACTGGATCTTTACTCTCATTAAATCTACTCCTTCTACCTTTGCTGCCATTATTAGGCATAATCCTGAGAATCTCACCGCAGGCTGCAGTTATTTTCTTCAATTTGAATGCTCTAGAAACGCCTGACCCAGAATCGGTGCCCACCAGAACATGGAATAAAAGTTTCTCAAAGGAGATTAGCAAACCAAAAACTCCTTTCTCCAAAGTTGCTACACTGACAACATTCCTGTAGACCCAGAGAGGAAATCTCAGATGCCAGATGGACTGGAAGCAGCGATCACTTATCAAGGCCACAGAAACAAGATGACATCAAATGCATGTGTGTAGCATTTCTTGTTTGCAAGCGAATTCAGGCAGTGGGCAGTGGGGTGGGTGGTGGGGTGGGAAAAGTGACTAAGACGTAGAAGACAGATAAGCCTCAAAGCTTCTGTATACTCATTAGGGAGAAATGGCTTAGCCACATTAAAAACCAGTGATTACTTGAAATACCAGTGATTACTTTTGACTCACGTATAATGATAAGAACATAATGTTAAGATTTGTCACAAAGCATTACACATTGAATTGTCATATGATTGATATTAGGCTGAAGTGGGCTGTGATTCAGTGGCAGGAGAACTGAGCCTTTCAAAAGGATGCGGCAAAGAGACCCCTATTTGATTATTCAGCATCCATTCTCTCCTACCCTAACAATGACAGCCCAATTTGTTCTCAGGGGACAAATCTGTCCATGTAAAAGTCTGAAGTTCCCAAACAGCCTCCCTTCAAGTACAACCCAATGAGTTGTAGCTACTTAGCCTTTTTATTCTTTTTCACTTCCTCTCTCTCTGCCTGGACGTGATGTCTGGAGTGTACTCGGTCATCTTGGACCCTGCGGTAATGTTGACAATGGAAGTCTCAGGCTGAGGATGCAACAGCAAAGAGGAGAAGGAGCTTAGGCCTCTGATGGATGATGGAGTCATCGAATTGAATATGAAGTAGCTACTTCTGGACTCGTCTCATACCAGCTGCACATTTTCCATACTTGAAAATCTTTCAAATGGAGATGAGTCTTACAGTTGATGATCTTTTAAACTGCTTTCCACCAAGCAATAGCTGTTTGCCCTGCGCATGTGTCAACACTTACTCATTGCTCTTTATGTGCCCTTCACTTCAATCAATTGAATTATGTCTGGTGTTGATACCACACATGTTAAGCCTGAATCCCACTTAAAACGTCTTCCAAAAGAATAAATTATAATGCAATATTAAAATGGAGAGTTACTGGTACATCGGAAAGCGTGGAAACAGAGCAGCAGGCCATGAATTTGACATAAGGCAAGGAAATATTCATTGTTGAAAAAGTGAACACATTTTCACATTTTCTAGCAAAGTGACAAATGTTTTCAGGGCAGAGGACAGGAAAATACCCACACAAGTAGAGGAAGCTGTGTGATACTGTGCTTCTAAAATAGATATAAAAGCATTGCCTATCACAGGCCAAGCAGGCAAATCTCAAGTGTTGAAATTTGCAGAGTAGGTTTTAGGAGTTTGGAAGGAAATTTCAGAGACGATACTGGAGATGACTATGAGATGCCACATCACCGACTCTACTGGTGGCACAAAGAACAGTGTTGTATGTACAGGAGTGGATAGCAGCGATTTTGAGTTAAAACGGACATTCACAAGGGACTCTAAATGTGAAGAAGTTTTAAGAATACTCTAATCCATTCATTTGCTTAGGTTTCTTTTTATATATGTTCAAGAGTGATACATGATACAACCTCTAAGTCTAAAAGAACTCTAAGTCTCATAGAGGACAATTCAGAGACCATTTCTGTAAGTCAGTAATAAAAAGAAAAGGGCCTGATAAAGGTAAAAAGAAAGAAAAGGCGACTACTTAAACCTTGACACATTAATCTCCCTTTATCCATGGATTCACTTTCTGCAGATTCAATAACCTGCAGTGAACTGCAGTCAAAAACAAAAAATGTACAAGTTTTAAAACGTGCGCCGTTATAAGCAGTGTGATGAACTCTCAAGTCTTCCTGCTAGATCCCACCCAGGGTGTGACTCATCCCTCTGTCCAGGTTGTAGATGCTCTGCACCCATGGGTCCCTTACTAGCCTTCTCAGTGATCGGCTTGACTGTCTCAGTATACCAGTGCTTGTGTTCAAATGACACTGACTTTTCTTCATAATGGTCCTAAAAGTGCAAGAGTAGTGATGCTGGCAATTCAGATACTCCAAAGAGAAGCCTTGAACTGTTTCCTTTCAGTAAAAAGTTATGTATGTATGTATGTATGTATGTATGTATGTAGGTATGTATGTGTGTGAAAACGAATAGGCTATATAGGTTTCTGTACCCACCTGCATTTTCAGGCAAACACAGGGTCTTGGAATGTACCCACGCAGACAAAGGAGGAAAGAATGAACTTGAACTGAAGCCCTATTTGGTAGAGATAACTGACTTAGGAAAATTGTAAGCTAAGTAGCCTTTAGGAAGACTCCACAGTTATGGAAATGGGTATTTCCTTCACTGGGATTAAAAGCAAGACCAGTTTAGGGGACTGTGGCATGATCACGTTTGAGGTGCATTAAATTTAATATTTTAGCTTCTGTTGACAACTGGTAGCCTTTTTGTTCATGACATCGTAAAGGGGCAAAGGCACAATTTCAAGTTACTGGTATAAAGTGGAGATATCTCAACATCCAAGCCTGCTGCCCGCTAAGGGAGCATTATGTAGCAGAAAAAAAAAAAATCTTAGAAGTACACAAAGCAACTAGGAGGGATCTGAAAATCCCAGGGCTCAGGAAAAAAATACACAAAATGATACATATCATGCAACAAAGGTTATACAAATGGATATGAATGTATGTAAAACAATAATACTCATTTGTAAAAACAAATGTATACAAAAGGGCCACACTCAACTCAGTAGAATAAATATAGGAGTATGTAAAAAGTGATATCATAAGGTACAAAAGAAATTGAATGAGTTATCCATTCAACCATAAGAAGTGTAATTATCAGTGACGATGTGTCAGAAGCTGAAAAAATAATTAACTCAATCTGATAATCCCCCCCATGATAAAAGTTACAGCTTAAATTGGAAGTTGAAACGGACATAAAGCTTTACGAGATTTTAAAGCCCTAGTTTGCGAAAAGTCAAGAGAGAAAATAAAGTGTTATTCACATATTGTACAACTTTTATGAACTAAAGACCAAAAAGGAGATAAAATGTTTCATGAACAGCAAAGGAAACTTAATAACCATCTTTTAGACCTAACAAAAATTTACCGCTATTCAAAGGTGCTGCTACTCAGCACCATTCTTCCCCCGAAAGATACTAAGTGAAATGTCATTCTATGGAGTGATTTTTGCTAAACATGGCTTTCAATGAATGGAAGGATTCCTTCAGTAAAAGTTTAAAAACAAAAAACCAATTAGTTTCCATTGGAGAGCAACAATTGTGACTTACTGGTTTTCCTGTGTTCAATGAAGGTTCATGATGATAAATGCCTTCACCCTCCACTGTACGCTTTGTACCATGGAGAGTACCTTTTTGTGCTGATTACAAGACTCTTTCATAAGAATAACCATTTTTAAAAATCAACTAGCTATTAAGAGCTTACTGCACTGCCGCTTACTCTTTCTTCTTTTAAGGGACCCCTATTTTTTTGCCTTGGAGGCAAGCTGCCCCCACCAGTCACAATGAGGGTGAGGTTTACTATTCATGGTGTCCCATTCTCTCCCAGCCAAGGGGTAGATAAACTCTCTCTAAGTAAAAGAAAGATAGAAAAGGGAGAGAGATCATTCATCCTCCTGCTTCGCTGACCTTGCAAGTTGCCATTGTTCTTGTCCTTTCCGATACTCACCTTCTCTGAATTCTCGGAGTGTCTCCATGCCATTCCAATAATGTCCTATTTTATAGCTAAATTAGTCAGCTTGAGCTTTGGTTGTCTGTAATCAAAAAACCCCAAGTGATCAACTACCATTTACTGGGTTTAAGTATGAACTGGGCACTCCACAAATGGTGTGTCACCCAGTTCCTCACTCACACTCAGCAGGTATTGATTTAGTGCCCAGTATGTGACAGACCATCTTATTGTTATGGGAAACAGAAGCAAGGTGGCGGAGCACACATTTTTCATTCAGGCCTGCCAGGAGCATCATGATCTGGAGAAGTTTTTCTAAAAATCAAATGCCTAGACCCTGCTGATAGAAATTGAGATTCAACTGGACTGAGGTGGAGCCAGGGTACCATAATTTTTGTCAACAAAGTGCTATTGAAAACGACTATGGACAAAGAAGTGTCCTTGGACATTGAATCAGGAGTAGAAAAATAAGAGGAATTAGATTATGAATGAAAAGAAAATGGAAAATTGGATGGGAAAGCGTTATCACGTTTTCAAAGCTCTGCAAGCAGTAGCAATAAGTAACCAAGGTTAAGTCCAACGACACTGGGGCAGGGCCTGGCCAACCATGACCCGTGAGGGCCAAATCTGTCCTGCGGCTTACATTGAAAAACAGATTGAATGGAATGAGTCCACATCCATTCATTTACATATTGCCTGTAGCTACTTCTGTCCTATAGTAAAATTTGAGTAGTTGTGACAGAGACTGTATGGTCTACAAAGTGAAAAATATTTTCTACATGGCTCTTTACAAACAGTCTGCTGACCAGTGAACTATCTTCGTCAATCCTCATTACAACCCCAGTGAGTGACGATATTAATGCTAGAGCGTACTGAGCAATTATTGTATTCCAAGTGTTATATTAACTGTCTGAAGCACATGATTTTGCCTACTGCCCTCAACAATCACTCAGTCAGGGAGGTATTATAGAATGCCCATTTTAGTGGCAGGAAAACTGAGGCAAGGTGTGGTTCACTTTCCATTATCTGGGTATCTCATAGTTCATGGGGACAGTCCTGAAATTCAGGTCCTTTATCACCAGAGCTCAAGGTCTGAGCTACATTCTTCTCTGTGTAACAGAATTAAAGTATGTGACCAACTGTCCAGGTGAGTCCAATGTGATCACAAGATCCTGATAAGTGAAAGGAGAAGGGAGGAGGGGCGGAGTCAGAGGACATGTGATGATGGAGTGCAGGTCAGAACGGTCTGAGGCCACAAGGACAGGGATGCAGGCAGCCTAGAGGATCTACACAAGGTCAGATAATAGAATTTCCCACACCCTCGCTCACAGAGGCTACAGATGGTACCAGTCCCGAGAGCATCCTGAAATCCACTTTGTATTTCAGACCTTTAGAACTATAAGATAATACATTTATGTAATTTTGAGCCAATAAGTTCGTGGTGGTTCCTTAGCTATAGTAAACTCATACAGAAGTCATATTTTACTTACTGGGGCCACACTTCAGTTCACACAAAATGATAGCAACAGAGGGAATTCTTCTAAATTAAGCTAATAGATGAAACTCCATGAAGCATAATCATGAACGGATAGGTGGGGGTTGAGTTGAGCTAAGTAACTACTTGGAAACCTAAAAAGAATAATTCTGCTAGGTACTGACCATATGCATAGCTCTGGGTTCAGCAAAGCTTCCCTAAGTTTGGAAGGGGAGAGGAAGAAAGAGGCGGGGAGGGGGAAAGACAGAGAGAGAAGAAAGAACACGCTTGTGCACACGAGCTGTCCTACCCCAAGGGCCAGAAACTGTAACGAGGATGCTTTTCTTTTCATAAGAGCGGAGCTTCATCTAATCTTATTTTCCCGTTAGCATCCACAAGCTAACTCTGAGATTGCCAAAATATGTTAATGCCACCGCCCTGTACTTTGTTAAAAATTATCATTGCAACTTAGAGATTATTAAAAATTTGACCTATGGGGATAATTATGTAAGTACTCCTTGAAATACCAGACAGAAATTTTCCTGAAAAGCTTTCTGTGTCTGAATACATTAGCATAATCCGGGCTTTCTCAGCCCTGGCTACTGACATTTGGGACCAGATAATTAATTCTTTGTCATGGGCGGGGATTGTCCTGTGGAATGTATGATGATTAGGAACATCTCTGACCCCTACCCACTAGATGTCAGTATCACCCCCTCCACCAGTTGGGACAAACAAAAATGTCCAAGGACATTGCCAAATGTCCCCTGTGGGGTAAACTGGCCCTGGCTGAGAATCACTAGCAGAATCTACACAGACTTTATGTTTTACTTTACTTCCATCATATAGTATCTATTTCCACTCAAATCATCTCTCCCCAGAATACCACCTCCAACCAAAGATGAATAAGCGAAAGAACCAGTGGCACTGAGAAAATACTACTGATGGACTGGATTCTGGGCAAGTATCTGCATCGTTCCTGAGATTTCTATTTTCAGTTCCCAAAAAAACCTGAAATTTAAGTAAATATAATTCAATTATTCATTTGCCTTTAGTCACTGGTATATGAATTCCCGGAGAGTAAGATAATGACAATGAGCAAATAATCAAATGTCTCTGATACGGGGTTGATTTCTTCATTATACTCCCGATTTCATATCCGTGGTGGAGAAAGGACTTTGCAGGAATCTGACCAGAGATGGCTAGTGCCTTTGCACCAATTGACCTGTTCAGAATTCAAGGACCTCTCCAATGGCACTCTCTAGAGAGAGTGTTCTGATGTGCCCCCACATTCTTTCTATTAATGCGTTCCCCCACTTGTTCTTGTACAACAAGAGTTGTTTGCCTCTGTCTTTATTAGATTTAGTTGTTAACAGCCCATTGACTTCACCTTGGGAACTACTTGTCTCTAGTGGAAATAACTCCCTTTAAACCACCGGTTCTCAAATGTAGCTACACATAGGAATCACTTGAAATGCCTTAAAGATATCAACAAAGCAAAAGGAACTCTCATTCATCACTAGCAGGGCTGCAGAATGGTAGAGCGATTCTGCAAACCAGTTTGGTGGTTTTTACAAAACCAGTCATAGTCTTTCTTACTATATGATCCAGCAATTGTACTCGATAATTACCCAAAGGAGTTGAAAACTTCCATCGCTCAAAAACCTGTTATACAGATGTTTATAGTAGTTTTATTCATTATTGCCCAAACTTGGAGGCAACCGAGATGTTCTTCGGTAGGTGATAAAGGGTAAAAAATTTGTGTCACACCCAGAGAGTGGAATACCGCTCAGGGCTAAAAGGAATGAGCTCTCAAGCCATGAAAACGTTATTAATGAAAGATCTAAAAAGGTCTACGCTTAGCCACACCAACAACACAAACAGTGTGAGCCAAGGTCAAAGTCTCAAGAATGTTTCCTGAGTGACTAACGTTCGACTCGGCAAATGAACAGTCAAAAATGGGCCACCTCCACGACCCAGCTGAAAGGAACACCTACAAGACAGGAACAAGAGGAAGCTTGAAGCTCCCAAAAGGTCAAGGCCAAAGGGCAGCCAGTGGAGAGTAGGAAGCACCCAGTCAGCAGGACAGCTGTGTGAGGGTTTAAATATGTATTTACTGAGGACACGGATCCTGCGTGTGGTGCTGGGGAGACAGTGCGGGGCTCCAAGGAGACTCCATCCAGTGGAAGGAAGAGCAGGTCGGTGTATAAAGAAGTGGTCCAACAAATGACAATGTCTCTAGTGCTAAAGGCCACCAGGAAGACAAAGCAGTGGGACAGGATGGAGTTAACTGAGCAGGAAGAGGGGAACTACTTCCTATGGAGGGGTCAGGACACCGCCATTTTCCAGGAGACCTGCATAATGAGATCTGAGGGAAGAAACGTTCTCAGAATAGAGGACAGAAGATCAATGACTCTGAGGCAGGAATACACTCGACACATTGCAAAACGAAGTAGCCCAAGTGGCAGAAGGGGAAGGGCATGGAGAGTGTCCAGAGGGGACAAGAGAAGGATAGTGGCCAGATTAGTACAACGAGCAGCCAAGATGAGGACTTGAGGGTTGACTCTTGAGGCGGTGGGCAAATATTGTTGCATTACAAGAGGGGGTGGGGCAAGGCATGATCACAGTTGTCTTTTAAAAGACTTTTTTGACTGGCCCATAAAAATGGACTGTAAGGAGAAAGACTTAAAATAACATAAAGAGGAATAAAGAAGCCTAAGTGATCCAGGTGAAAGATGGCGGTGGACCCTGCTTCCTCATGGTACTGATGTCATAAAAGCAGTGGGTTCCAGAATCTTGCTAACAGATAGGAAGTGTGAGAAGTTGCCAGGGTGACAGAGTAAGCAAGGATGATGACTTGAGGTTTGGCCTGGGTGTCTGAAGTGGTACAACGACTGAGATGAGGAAATCCGTTTGACCTTAAAAGCTGGGTGTTTTGTTTCTGGAACACAAGGAGCCTTTTCTAGCCTCAGGATCTCTGAACTTCTTCTCCCTCTGTGTGGCACCTTTTCCCCTCAGGTCTCATGAGTCAGGTGTCATATGAAATACCACATTTAGAGGGAATTCTGTCCTGACCCCTCTATCGGCTTTCTTCGGGTGGGCCTACAGGGGAAAGGAAAGACTTATAACTGGCTCAGAGAAAGCCAAGATTACAAAGGACTTGAGAGGGGCCATTGATAATTGCTGATTATACCTCACCCAGTCAGCTCTCTGTCTCCTCATCCATACCATCTCCTCCTCTTCTTCCTACTCCTGTTCTTGTTCCTCTTCTTCTTTCTGTGGGCCACCTTGAAGTCTGACCTCCAGGGAACGGGAGGGCTTTGATTCACACAGGCAGCCCTCTGCCCACACAGTGGTCACGGCCTCCAGCCCATGTCGGCCCAGGGCAGCCTCGTCCTCACCCTCTAGGTCCCTGCTTGCCTGAAGCACGACCTGACCTTCTGGTATACACTGTGCATCTGTGGTCATCTCCACACTTCCTCTCAAGCAACTTGAGGCACTGCACTAAGGGACTCACTTTTATTGTCAACAGTATCTAATACACTACTTTGTAAATAACTAACACTACTTTGCTCTACTTTGCAAATGGAACGTCTGTGGGATGTCTCAATCTGTAAGTAGTAGAAGCATCAGCCCCCAGATTTAATATGGAATCACGTACATCATTATAGCTAAGAAATATCCATGTGATAAGGTATCAAAAGGTCAACTGATTGTCTGTGTAAAACCAATATTCTTTAATGATCATCTGCCCCAATTTAACATAGCTGACTTAATGTTGATATTTACCCTTTCTCTTATTTCCCCATCTATCTCCAGAGCATTTGGTCCTCCCAAAGACAGGGAGAGTGCTGGGGGATAATAATAACAAGGAAAATCTGAGACAAGAGCAACATGAACTCTTAGAAGCAACAGACTTCACTCAAACTATCACAAACTGCTGAGATACGCCAGCAGCTACATGAACATCCTTATTTCCATAGATGGAGAACTATATTCTCTGGAGAGGCAAAAAGAAAGAGGGAAGATTTTAAGTTGCTTTTCAAGTCTCACCAAGACTGAAGGACATAAGATCGACAGAAGAATTGACTGCAACATTGTTTAAATTGTCCATGTCACGAAGAAAATATTAAATGAACATGTAACTTGAACATCAGACTTCCTTCTATTGACAAATTTTCTTCAGCTAAGATCTGGCTTAAACTAATGAACATGCACTTTAATTATATTGTTCTTCTTAGATAATTCTAACAAAATATGAGAATTAACCCTTTCTCTGAGGCTTGTTAAAAACAGAATGACATTTTCAGTTTCAGGATTATATGTGTGTGTGCTTTTTCATTGTCATGACATGAGTCCTAACTATTCTCTTCAAATCAGTGTCATCACAATATCTTTCATCCACATAAACTATCAAAACAGAAACAGTAACAAAACAAATTCTAATTAAACAAAACGAAACTCTTTTGAGATCTTGATATTTGGTTTCAACTTGTTGGAAAGTCACACTGGAAATCAATTGAAAGGGTAGAAAAGTCATGTAAATTAAAGTGGCAGTTTGGCATCCATTCTAGGTCAAAAAGGGCATTAATAATGTCAAGAGTGGGAGTTTAAAATGCAAGAGAGAAATGCTCTGAGAATTACATTTTATAGTTGGGAAATGACAGTTGTTAATGCCATTTTCCTTTAAACCAAATAAACTTGATTCACATATGTCACAATGCTTGCTACATCAAAACACATAGTGACATCAAAGGGGAGACCCGTTAAAATCAATCCCCTCACACTAATTTCAGGCTTTACAGTTCACCAGTTGACATTAACAACCTACGTTTAAGTACATTTCCCCAAAGATACAATGGTTGCCCATATTCTAATCAAAAAGCCATCCACGAAAATTAAATATGACAAATATGAAGAAGATGATGTTCAACGTACTTTCCATAAGTATCCTCGAACGTTAATGTTACTAGTTATTTTACATGGACTTCCCTTCACCTCGATATGGAGGCAGGGCACTGCTATGCAGCCCTCTAAGAAAAAGTTTTCTTAACCAACAGAGTTCATACGGTATTCGTGTGCCCCTTTCTCCATCAGAAGAATCAGAAGTGCGTACAAAATATTTGCACTGAGTTCCTTCTAAGACTCTCTTACAAAAGAACACCTTCTGGGAGAGGATGTGAGAAAGGTTTGAGGCACCACATTGTTATACGTAAGAATTACCCAGGAAAGCATGAGATCACACACAAATGAATAGCTCCAGTGGAACTCTTTGGCATAAATACTGGGAAAAAGCTTTGGTGAACATACTGTTGTCACAGTTTGTGGCCTTGCAGAACTTGTAATATGCTTTTATTTAAAATAAAAATCTATTAAATAGCTACAAATATATCCACATCTCTATCTCTATCTTCCCATCCACACCTTCATTGATCAATATATACCAATATCTACTACATAGAACCTACTAAACACTGGGAACAGTCCTAAGGATGAAACATACACCAGTGAACCAGGTAGCTATAAAATTTTCTTTCTTCATGGAGCTTGGATGTTGATACAACAAGCACATAACAAAAACTCAAAAGAAGGTATGAGCAGGATGCTGGAGACTCACATAGGAGGAGCAGCTAAGACAAGCTGAGCAGCTGGGGGAAGAAAGAATCTTGGGAGACATGAATGCTGTCTGTCGTGAGATGCTGAAGTTGAGAGGCACTTAGCCCAGCGAAGGGAGCTGGAGGAAGTGGGGTGATCTGGAAGGCTGGGCATCGCACCCAGCAAGCCAGTGGTATCAGGACTCACTTAACTGCCCCATATAAGGAACAGGAAGCATGAACAGGTTACTGATATGACTTTGAGGTGGCTCCACAGATACACTGAAATTGACTGTCAGCCTCTTAGAAAAAGGTATGTCATTCCATGTAAAATACTTAAAGCCTACCCCATACCTCCCTATTTTCTTGCAAAGTAGTTGTCACAAATAGGCGAAGCTAATCTTAGATGAATTTTATTTTATCAAATATTTCTTGCAAATCAAATTAGCTATCTAAACCTCTTCAGACAATAACCAAAACAGAAGAGATCTTTCAGTACAGTCTGACATAACAACTATACGGCCCTGTAATTTTAACTATCGCCATAACCTCCAAACTAACGTTGGTTATAGAGACACTTTGCTAAGTCCAGGAAGCACACACATACAAATAACTGAAGTTTTTATTTTAGTATGTGAAACTCCTAGCCCAGAACCTAGAATCATGCAGTCTATGGAAGCCAATGATTAACGTCATCATTTCCTTCTTCACCCACATACACACATTGCCCTGTCACCTGGAGCTCAGGGAGAAGAGCTAGCAATGCCTTTCTATGTTCCCATGGAATTCTTCTAGGGTCGCCTTTTACACAGCATTAGAGAAGTCTCAATGTAGGAGCTGCCAGCATTTCAAGAATATGTTCTAAATTAGTTCTGGCACACAAAATAATGAGAAAAATGCCACGTTCACTCCCTCCTGATTCTTACTAAAATGACGGAGGTAGATGTCCAAGGTATCTTCTCTCAGGTTTTGATTTTGAGAAAAGTACAGTTAGAAAACTGATGTACCAAATCAAACCGATTGCTAATAAAAAATAATTTGCAAAAGTGATCAAAGAGTGTGCCAGCCAAGGTTATCTAACTTAAAGGGAGAAAGGACCCCCGGAGACTTGTCAATAAATGATGCCATTACAAAGAAGATAATGACAATCACATGCCAGCAAATTGATTTACTAGTATACCAGCATAAATACAAGCATAAATAGTTTTCTTTAAACCAGTTGTGTCAAAAATAGCCTGTTGTCTACCAAAAGTGCATGACACCCTTCCATAGCATAGAGTTGTGTTAAGACAAAGCTGCCCAGCCAGGGACTACATTTCCCAGCATCCCTTGTACCTAGGAAAGACATGTGACTGAATTTAAGGCAAAAATGTGAGCAAAATCACATCTGCCACTTCCAGGCCTGGCCCATAACACCATGCAAGTCTCTATCCTTTCTTTTTCTCCATCTGTCTGCTGTATATCAATGCCTAGGCAAGCCAAGAAACCACATGTTTTGAAGAGAGCAGGGCTTCCAGAAACCGTGGTGCATGAAATACTGAATAGAGCAAAGGCTGAACATTATGTTTTTGACTTGTAGACTTCTATTGTTTAAGCCACTAAGATTTTGAAGCATATCTGTCATAGCTGCTAATATTACCTGAAATAATAAATCATGAATCCGTACGAAAGGCTGTCATTCAATTCTGCTGCTTAGATAGGATATTATACTATGAAAAATAAATTGAATATTATTCTAATGTGTGAAGATGCTAAAGTACATAGACAAAAATGAAAAACAATGCTAAACTTTAAGAAGTTCTCAAACTTTCTACCTTACTCTAATTTCTCAAGTTTTGTATCCTTACAAAAGAATAACCATCACTGCTCCCAGTTTTCCAGTTTAAACTTCATTACGTTGTATGTAGGCACTTAATAAAATATGCAGACACAATTAAAGCTGAGGCAAAAAAAAAGGCTCTAGGGCCTCAAATAAACTCTCAAGAGAAATTATGTCAAAGAGTAGATAGATGAAAAATGGATATTTTCTATTAATGTGAATGAAAAAAAAAAACAATTTGTAGCCTCTATATAATCATTTTAAATTTACCAAATTCATCATTTATTGGATAAATCACTGAAAACAAACCTGGACATTAATTTTTGAAATTTTTGCTAGTTTGTCATTAAAACACAGTTCATATCAATATCATTGCAGGGAAATAAAACATACAGGGGGCAATTTCATCACTTTTATATCCCCAAAGGCATTTCTGTTCACTCCCCATGTTGAGGCAGGCCAAGGGATCTCTTAGATGCATTTTTATAAAGGTTTTGTTGGAGACCTCCCCTCCTTACAGACCCCCAACCTCCAGTTCCCCAGAGAAGCCTCCTGAGACTAATTAGTCTACTGGTATGCTTATCAACAGAGCTTAACTAATTCTCCACTACGCCTTACACTAGCAGTTGGGAGCTATAATTGTTATTGGTCAGTGCCCAACACCTACACCAACAGATGTCTGTTTGTTAAATTTGTCAACACAGCCAGATAAGTAGGGAATTTCATGCTTCACATGTGGCAAGCTGGATCCAGGCTGCTCTGAATCCTGGAAATGCCAACGAACAATATGCTGAGAGCACGTGACCTGCCATCTCCACCTCAGTGCCTGTGAGACAAAGGCACATGCTGTGTACATTACCATCTTCTCCCTGAACCTTTATAACGGGGTTCTCTGCACTGGATGTTGGCCCTGTCGATCAGAACACAAAGAAATCTGAATACGGATGAAAACAACAGATACACGGTAACTCTTCCAGGCTGTTCCCTGTTATACTTGATAAATAAATGTGATTTTTTTGACAGCCATGTCAGAGAAAAGAGGAAGGAAGGAGGAAGGAAACAGGAAGGAAGGAAGGAAGGAAGGAGAGAAGGAAGGAAGGAAGCGAGGGAGGGAGGAAAGGAATGAGGAAAGGAGAGAGAGAGGGAGGGAGGGAGGATTACTGCTGACACCCAGTCCATGGCACAATATAATTCTTCAGTTTTAAGTACACCAATGTGAGCCACACACTAAATCTGACAAGCCCAGGGGAGGCCTGCATAGTGGGCCCTACAAATTCAGAGACTGAAAGTAACCACATAGGATGGTCTGAACATAAAAATTCCTGACTAAAAGCAGGCCCTGGTCAGCAGTCATATCCCGCCCCCCACCCCAGCTTACTTGACAAAGATCCATCTTTACCGAAGTGAGCATGTCTATTGTCTTTTTGCATCTAAGATAACTTACCTTTCAAACGATAATCTTCTTTTAAGTACTTTTCAAGGCACAATCACCAGCAAAACCACTCAATGTTATTTTGTACCCCCAATACCATCTCTACATGATGTACATGTTAAGCATTGACTATCCCGCATCCACCAATGTAAAAGAAGTATGTGTCCCTCTGTTTCACTTTTTATCCAATCCCAGACATTCGTGCTTACTTGGCTTTCTCCCGCCCCTGTAATCTACCACCAATGGATTTCATGCAACCCTCTACAAGTCTCCAGTCCTGCTAATGTATAAAATAAGCTGCAAAACTGACATTCTCCAGAGCATTTTCTCAATCTGTTAAGATGTTTGTTTCCCAGCAATTGTCATCAGTTTGGTTCAAAAAATTCCATAGGTTTGGACGATTGTTACATCGACAACAAAAAGTTAAATCATTCCCTCGAAAAGGTCACGGAACAGCAAATAATACCCTTTAAAAACATTTATTAGGAACCATACACTTTACTTGGTCATGAAATACAATTAAGAGAATATTTAAATGAGGAGAAAAAAGTTTCGTGAGAGGTAAAAAAAAAAAAAAAAAGGTTAAAGGGTGAAGGCCAAAACAAATTTTATCTGTCATTTGGCCTCAAAAAGGACTCAAAATTCTGCTTCATCATCTTAAATACTGAGCTTCAATTTCTCATTTTGCCAACTCCCAGATTCTACATGAAGATGTATAGTACTTTCTCTCCCCGAAATTCGAGGTTTCCACTGAGATTCTGTCCTCTTTAAATGGCTGTTACTTTTAGTTATGACAGCCATCATTCGATGATGGCAAAATGAATAAGTCATGACATTTCCATATTGATGTCAAGACTACTACCTATTCTTATCGTCACACATACAGCGATGTCACTTATATCTTCACAGAATGGCCACAGGTGCCTATATTTCATAAGTAGTCAAGTGTTCAAGATTTTGTTTAAAATTCCGATTTGTAAAAACACATCTGCCAGATCTGTAGAAAAATATTTTATTACCTTGCATCCCTGCGGGGGTGAAAATAGTGTGCTGAAAAATGGATTACTTGAGAAAAAAGTATATGTAAATAACAAATCTTCTGGGAGATGGATGTTAGTCAAAAGGCAATGACATCTATAATTCTGCCAAAAAGCTATGTGTATTTGTACTAAAATCCACAAAAACAAAAGCAAAAAAGCGTTCTTGCTTTAAAAAGAAAAAGAGATCAATGGTTTGATTATTTAAAAATAGGGCCTCCCAACACATAGCCAATCATGAGTGGACATCAGTGAAATATAATGACTCTTCAGAAATTCACAGTTCTTTACACTTCAGTTCAATACCTACTTAATTGTTTTCCAGCCCAGAGGGCAAGATAAGCCAAGCCTATCTTAATTTAGATTAATCATGTGTCTTTTTTAAAAAATTACCTCTATAGTCAAGAACATCCTATTAGGGAAATATGAATGAAAAAAATTATGAATATTTGCCTAAAATTTTTTTTACAATTTCTTCCTTTCTCATTAAAGAAACAGAAAGAAATAAATATTGATGCTTTAAAAACACAGATTAACAGTAATCACAGATAAAATGTAGAACACTCAGTTAAATTTTAATTTCAGATAAACATACAAGCCATCCTGTATTTTTCTTTGCTAAATCTGGCCTTTTTACTGGTGATCCTATGTTTTTCCTTCAGAACTGGGGAAATTGAGGCACAAACGGAAAGGCACAGAAGACATGGAAAAGATAGTTACAAAGCTTCTGATATCAAATTGCAGTCCCCACCCTCCCGACCACTGATGCCACCTGCTCACATGTTTCCTATGAACTTTTAAGTTTAACAAACTTAACTTCAAAAATACGGTAAATGTACACTGAGATGAAACCAAAAATTACTTAAAATCTTTTACTGCACCTAGACTGTTTAAAGTAAATGGAACGGACTTATCTCAAGGACATGGGATGCAGAGAGAAAGGGATGCAGACACTTATAAGTTGAAAATTCAGAGACAGAAGAAGGAAGACATTGTGTCCAAGATGGCAGCCAACAGTCACATGTGGATCCTTAAATTTAGATTCAAATTAAGTAAAGTTAAATGTTAGTTCCCTAGCTGCATGGCCATATTGATTTCTAGCATCATGTGACTATCAGCACACACATCCACCATTGCAGAAACTTTTAATGGACAGGGTCGGCCTAGAGTCTACAAAGACTATAGAGCACAGAGGGGTGCAGCTTTGTGTAGTTGAAGCAATGGTGCAAGAGGCAGTGCTCAGGACTCTCCAGGCCTCAAGGTAGCAATACTCCTTGAAGCCAGACTTATCTTTCAGACACGTCCAGAGGAGGTAAGCATCTGTGCTCCTGCTCTATTCAGATGCCACTCATCCCCAAGGAGCTCACCTATGTGGCTCCATTTGGAGATTTTTAGCTGTGGCAAGGTGGTGTCAGGGAGGACAGACAGAGCCTCGGTGATGAAGTGAGAGAACCCAGCTGTCTGGTAAACTCTCCACCAGCCAGCAAGTTACTTCACTTCATCAGATTCTTCATTTCTAACATGAGGACTGGGTAATTTCTAAGGGCTCTTCTAGCTTTTGAATGCTAAGATTCTAGAAGTGAGCAGCTTTGAGAGAGTAGAGTTCTAAGGAGCAAGAGCAAATGTAGGCAATAACTAGAAACGCTCCTCTCCTCATCTGCATGCAGTCATCCCAGAAACCTGATGAGTTCTCAAAGGGCAGTGTGCCATGCTGTGGGCCCATTACTCGTGGGTACCTGTAGGTAGAAATAAGTCTGTCCAGGACGATACCCCTGGAACGATTATTCTTTCTTGATAAAGAAGGGACCTTTCATGTCAGGAGTCTGATGTCTGTTACTCTCCTGTCCCTGTCCCCATTTCAGTCACCAGGGTTCAATGAGAAGCAATGGCTCTATAGTAAGGATATTCTCATTTGAGAATTTACTGTATTAAAAGAATTTACTGTATTAAAAAAACTTTTTAAGAAGTCCATGAGCGTTAATGCTACAAAGTTTCAATGGGGTCTCACTCTCAGATGAAAGCTTTGGATTGAGTGTCTCTTAGAGACCTTCTATTCCAGAGAAGTGACTCTGAGGTCGAAATGTGACTTTCCACGATGATCTGAACACTTCGGAGATGATTGAAGCACAGAGAGTCTTTGAGACACAAAGGGGAATTAATTTAATAGATGACTTCCATCAGTACTCTCCTGATTACATTTTCAAATAACTGTTATGGTGAAACCAGAAATGTGTGAAAAGAAAGTAAATAGGAGAGGATTTCTGAATGACATGTGCGTCTTGGTTGCTGGTTGCGAGAATTTCCCCATAAGTCAAAGTGACTCATTGCAGATGCAGGAAAGGTGATAAACATCGTAAGGTAATTCATTTCAGACTTGGCTTCATCATTCCTGAGCAATATAGCTGTGACAAAGTACTGTGCCTTTGAGGGCACAGGTTTCCAGTCCTTTCTGAAATGAGGATGTCTTTAACTGCTAAGGACCCAGTCCCGTTCGATTATTCTGCTAGGGTGATGGACAAATGACTCTTAGAGTGAAGCTGATATATCTTGTTGAATTATCTTGGTATGTCAAACATTCAACTGAGCACAAGTAATGCAGATTAAACACTGTAGAAAAAAATCCTACATTTTTTTGTTAACGGGCAAAGAATTGGCAACAAAAGTGATCGTCTCACTAATAAAGATTTTTCTATCAGCTGGAGCTTTTGAGAAACCCTCACAAAGGTAAAAAGGGGTCATAACTAAATAAAGAGAAAAAAACGTATCTCATGAATAGTTACAAGTTATTTAATTTATATTTCAGAGTTTTTCATTCTTTCTTCTTGAAATTCACACTGTTCCATGCCATTGAAAAGCTCTGTTCTCAGACAGGAAACACACACACACACACGCACGCATGCGCACGCACACGCACACACGCAGTCACACAACAAAACTACAATGGAACTGAGATATTTAATAACCTACCTCTGACTCCTTATATGACTTTTTTCTTCCATCACAAAGCTGAAGATCAATATTGTGGCCTGGTCCTTATGTTGACTGCATTAGAAATACTCCAGAAGGACTAGAAACCACAACAATCAAATCTAGTAATTTATCGAACTCCATTTTTTATTTGCTCTCTACTGCTGTCAAAATTTCATTAATTCCTTCGGTGCAATTCTGGGGTTAAATCTCAGCTGTCACGCTTAGTAACTGCAGGACAGCGAATGATGAACTGTACTTGGTGGCAATCTATAAAATGGGAATGAGGCTGCTTACTCTACAAGGCATCACGAGAATATATGTTAAGTGTTTAGCAAGGGTCTCTGCTAACATTATTAATTGTACGAAATAATCATAATATATCCATAATTCAGAGATTCCTTCTTGCTTAAAAAGTGACCTCTTCTATATATTCACTAGAATATATCTTGCATCTAAATATGGAAATAGTTTTTAAAATTTTTTCACTGAGGTCTAACGCATATAATAAAGTGCATAAATCTTAAGTGTGTAGCTCAGTGATTTTGCATATGTATAGACCACATAACTAACCAGTCATGCCAAGATATAGACCATACATAGCATCCAGAACATTCACTCACAACCTTTCCCAGTCAATACCCAACTGGACTCCAGAAGTAACCATTATTCTGACTTCTGTCTCTGTAAATTACTTGTACCTGTTCTTATTCTTCATATAATAAATGAAATCATGCATTTTACGTAATTATATCTGGCTTCTTTCACTCAAATGTTATGTCTGTATTAACAATACTTCATTCTTTACACTGCTATATAGTATTTCATTGTATGACTCTATTACGTTTTATACAACAGAAATAAAGTAGAGCTAGCACATCAAGAACTGTCACAGTGGCCTGTGAACAGGTAGACCATTGATGGACGCAGACACTGGCGATCAGATGTACTGAGACTAGAACCAAGAAAAACCTATCACATGTATGAGGAAGAAGGGAAGTGGAGAGAAGGAGCAGAAAATACTTGATGATCTCAGAATTTATATTGTATACTGTTCATTTAGCCCTCAGCGACTTCTATTAAAAAAATCTACAGAAGTTACCGAAATGATTCAAGTATATCAAATTAGGCACAGTAACATTATTAGTATAATTTTTATTAAATCTCATAAACAAGAGGGAATTCCAGCAAGATGTTGATCCATGATTAATTTATTTTAATTATGTTTTTCTTATTTATTTGATTTAAACTTCTCTCTTCATTCGTAACACCTTATTAAAAAGCTTTCTTCATAGATATAACTTTCCTTCCTCAATCTTCCTGCTCCGAGTGAGATTCATTTCACTTTATAATCAATAAGCCTCATGCTCCTTTGTGCATCTTCAGCTGGCTGCTTTCACATTATTTAATTTGTCTTAGAATTTCCTAGAGGCTTAGATTTAATGCCGTAAAACAGAAATGAACAGCCTTTAATCACCAGGTTTGCCTGAAATGGTGTTAACACAAATTTAATGTACCTGAGCCCCCGGGGATGTTTGTGGGATCTAAAACAGTGAAAAATATTTATCAAGGTTTCATTAGCAATTTTTGTTGCTAAAATGCTTGCTGATAACATTAGACATTCGTCTCAGCCCGAGACAAAGAAAGTATGGCTTCCCTATTGTTTTATGATGTTCTTAACCTGGTAATTAAAAGAACAGCGTAACTCCAGGAACACACAGTTAAAACCAAATACAGTACAGAAAAATAGACTTCAATAAAATAAAAAAAAAAAAAAGCTTTCCTTTATGTCTTGTGGGCCAATAATTGCATGTTTTGATTCCTTTCTAGTATAAATGCTAAATGTTCACCAAATGTTTTTTCTCCTGATAAGGATAATTAGAACCACAACAAAAAAATTATCCATAATGATTCTTTCCGATGGGCCGCCCTCACCCATGAGGTTAGCTATATCTCTTCATTGCAACTTCCTTTTTTGGTAATACATTTCTTGTCCTTTCATTTATTTATCAGCATCTCCATTGACTCCTCTTGATGAAAAGCCTTCATCCTTTGAGCTGCATCTCTTTCTCCACTTCTCAACTGCCAGCACCTTGTACCTGTGACATATTAGGTCAGCATCCAAGAACTGCTGAGCTATTTTCATAAAGAAATAATGATGACTTGGCTACAGTAAAACAAGCAGAGAAGCAGATAATTTACTTAGGTTATTTTTATTTTTTCAAAGCAAATCAAATAGGTAAAGGGTGTACCTATGGAACGATCAGAAAGATGCATGAGAAGGCTAAGTAGACCCTAGAATGCTTTAAGGAGCCCATCTATCAAGTTCAAGGCTGAGCCATGAGAATTAGAAAAAGTCCCTCCGATCAATCCATCCACACACGTTTGTTCATGGCCGCTCATCAATTTCCCTATGTTTACTCATTGCATAAACTGTTTAGTCCAGATATGGATGTCAACTCTCCTCAACTTGTGTCCCTCACATAACTTTCCATAAAAATGGACTGTTGCTTTGTATTTCACATTTGTGAAGGTTCTTGCATTTGGTGCAATTTCAGCAGCACCGAGCCCCTTCCAGATGTTATGACATTTAATGCCGTTAACCTGGTTTCACTCTGAAGGGCAGGGACTTGTTTCCAATCACGGGGCAGATACCCGTGTTCTTCATGTGATATCTAGGAAAGGTTTTGATCCAGGTGAACTTGAAAGACATCAAGTTCAATGAAGAGAAGCAAAAGGTGAGTCGGCTCAAAGCTCACCTGAACGCGAGTCCATCTTGTTTGCGTTTATCTGGGCACATCCCGAACTTCGGAAAGGACTTTCAATAGAATGTTTCTAAAAGCCTTAATTGAGTTACAATTAAGAGAAAACTTACTGAGAAAAACAACGTACCATTTTCAGCTCCTTTGGACAGCTTTTAAAAACAATACTCCCTCTCTCTAACTTCTTTTCTTGCAGGTTAAGGTGCAGAATTTTTATCACTCGGCTTGATGCCAAACTGGATTATTTTTAGAAGCTCTTTGAGTCTCCATTTTCATTGTCACTCATTATATGTTCATATACTTTCCTTCTAATTCACCAAAGGTTATTATTGCAGTGCATGTATTTGTAAAATATATACTTTGATGTAGTTTTGAAACGTTAAGGGTGATGTTTTGTTGCTGTGCTTTCCCACTAAGGAATGTTCTGATTACAAATTGAAGTCAGTTTCAATACTGACCCATCGTACAAAGTAATGGAAGGACTGATCCAGGTCCTCAGCTTTACAGAATAATGTCTGTATTCTTAGCAGCGTGGAGATCAGAAGCTGAAACGGTTTCTACGCCAAGCCACTGCAATGTTTTCTAGCATAGACAGATGGAAAACACCAAATTTCATGGTACATTCTTTAAACGAACTAGCCCTATTGTCTCCCAAGATCAGGCTGGAATTCTGTACATAAGACAGTTCAGATCACGTATCATTTCACTGCTAACCAACCAGCAGATGTTAGTTGACTTGCCAAGGCATAATCTCTGACTCCACGGCCAGTATCTTTCTGCTTTACGAGGACACAACACCTATCCCCCCTGCAAGACTGGTCACAGGACCGACCCTCTCGGAAACCTTGGCTTGCGATTGAGAATCTTACCGTGAAAAACAGAATATACAGATTCAAAATCCTTCAGACAGCCCTTTCAAAAAGTCACAGAGGGGGTGAGGAGTGAACATGGGCCATCCAAAAGTCAACACAGTCTCTCTAAAACCTAAGAAGACCCGTCACTTTTCTATCAACTAAGTGGACCAGAAGAAGTAGTGAGCACTTTTCAAACTACATCTGAGGAACGCTGGGGGGTGGGGGTGGCGAGCAGATGATGTGCTAATTAAGAAGCTGAGGAGGAGCCACGCCAGGATCTCCCTCTTGGAGCCCTGCACCACGTAAAAAGTGCTGAATATCCTCTGGCAAATGGATCGGCTTATTTTTGTGTACCTTTGCATTTGCTATATTTATCTGACCACGTAACCCTGTTATTCTGTAATATCGTTTGCAAGAAGGCTTTCATTTCAGCAAACAATTCTATGGTAAAGAAGAGCACAGAGCAGAGAGCTCCAAACCTGTTTCTACAACTCTGGAGAAAGTGCCTAATCTCTGTACCCCTCACTTCACCCAGAATCCAGGTGATTAGCAGACGATTATCAAAATTTCTCCCGGCCCTTACATGCCATTACCTACAACTCTACATTAATGATGGCAATGCCTTGCATGAGTTTCAGGCCAAATTCTCCAATACTATGAAGATATCATGTTTATGTGTTACATTCAAGATTACATCAGGATGGAGCCTGGTATAAGCATTACAAGCAATGTGGTGTGCCAATTTTTGTCGGGTTAAAACAATGGAGACAGATGAGTGTGCAAAAATGCCAAGAGTTAGAAACAATGATACTCCTGGTTCTGCCATGTACCTGTGAGATCTTAGGTGAGTCATTTAACCAACCTGGCGTTCACCTGTAATTTAAGAGGGCTGAAGTGAATAACCTCTTGGGTCACCCTCAGTGCTAACACTCCATGACAGAAAGCTCAGTGAACTTCTTAAATAAAGAATGTGTGGCTGCTCTGTGTTGGCTTTTAAAACTTGACACTGACCCTATTGACTACTGAATGTCAAGACCTTCATTAGAAATGCAGTTTCTAATCATAATGTCCCAAAGAGGATACTGGAGCTCCTTTTCTGGCATCATTACTATTCATTCATTCATCGATACAGCAGACAATTATTAAAAGGCTTATATACTCCAGGTGTTATGCTGAAGCTCGGATGCGCAGATATGAGTTAGACAAACCACCGCCACACAGAATCACAGTACAATGGAAAAATAACCAAATAATAAAAACTGTTCTGAAACAATGTGATAAGGGTTTTATTACAAATCAGGGTTTCTCGACCTCAGCGCTATTGACATTTTGGGCCAGACGATTCTCTGTCGGGGACTGTCCTGTGCATTGTAGGATTTTCAGCAGTCGCCTGGCATCTAACCACTAGATGCCAGTAACACCCCCAGCCACACACACAACATATCAGACACTACAACAAAAATGTCTCCAGACATTTCCGAGTGATGCCTGGGGAGAGGGTAGCAATATCACCCTTAATGAAGAATCATTGATTTAAATATATTCTTTTGCTGTTAGAGATTATTCTATCTGTGAGCTATACCCTCAATGAGCATGGCTATAAAATGTTAAGTATAGCAATTAGGTCCTATGTAAGGGGTATAATTTCAATTTTGTTAATATTAAGTATCTCCACAAGTTTAAGGAGCTACCCAATGAATGACGATTTTCAAAAATTAGTGTGACGTTATCAGCTGCCCTCAAAGGCTAACAGTCTTGTTTTCGGGAGGGGTGGAGCACAGAATACAAGTAACACTGGTCCAGTGGGAAAGTTCCAGAAGGGGCTGTAAATGAGTTAGGAGCAAGTCATTCATTCGACAAACATTTCCTATTATGCAAAAGGCACTATTTGGGGTTTGGGGGAGAAGACATTGAACGAGATAGATCAGGGCTACCAGGACAGAGCCGCCATTCTAGTGTTTAGCAAATCGAGAAAACAGTGTATGTCAAATGGTAGGAGCGCTTCTGATTAAGAGAAAGCCAAAGAAGGGGACAAAGAGAGCTGGGGACGAGCGGCCAGGCGATCCCTAGAAATCTCGAGGACAAACTTAGGAGCAGGGGCCATCTCATGTAAGTGGCACCTAGCACAAAGTTTGGCTTCTGTTCAGCCAACAATTACTGTGTGCTACGCTATGCCAGGCAGGTCAACAGTGTGGTGAGAAAAGCCCCCAGTTCCTCTGGGCCAAAGCTTCTCCCAATGTATAATGAACACGGGGAAGTTGAGACTTCAGCCTTCCACAGACCCTCTCCAAGCCTTCCTCACTTCCCACCGCCCCTCCCCACCCCAGTGTCACACATCTTTGCTGGGCTGGTCCTTTGCATTCCTGTCCTCTACTTCTGGGTCACCCCCATGTACCTTAGCTACTTTACTCAGTACCCTTGATCACAGGAAAAGACATTCCTTTCTCTCTCGTCATTTCCCTAAGTGCCTCTTGTAGCTTTACTTGCAGCCTTTAAACCCAACATATCAGGGACCTTCACGTTCTGCTCTCAGAGATTCTCTCGCATCACACCAGCTCTTCTTCACTGAGAACACTGAGAGCCTTCAGGCCTCTGCCCGGGACGATCAGTATCCAAGTCTGCCCAGATCTTTAGGGTCCTTAAATGTCCACCAGGTCTTGCTCTTCTCCAAGTCTTTGGTCTCTAACCCCTCCTCTGAAAGCCTTCGACACTTGTCCACCCCAACCCACTAGTGGCTCTGTTGCTAGGCTGCCACCCTCTCAGCTTGGTTCTCCAACCCATTCAGATGCTGATCCATTAAGTGAGGGTGCTATTGGGTGCCTGCCTGGATGGCTAATACCTTCTTAAGGATTATTTTATCTAATCCCCTGGTATTGTTACTCCATTTTGCAGACCTTCCTCTTAGATTCCATCTGCCCAGACCTACCTTTAATTACTGTATCAGTAGTACATTTTTGATCTGACCACAGCCAGACAGTCTCCATTTGTAATGGTCTTCTAGAAATTTCTTGCCTTGCCACCTAACTTTCTGTGAATCCAAATAATATACTAAGTTGAAAATACTTTGGTGTCTACTTCAAAACTAAAATTATACTCCAAAATATAGGCTATACATAACCTCTGTGTGTGTGAGATCATCTTCTTACCCTGTAACTGGGACACAATTTCTTCCAAAAAAGCACTTAATAGAGTCAAGAGACTAAGTCCTCATGAGTATATGAGAACAATTTGTCCAAATCCTCAATAATTTTAATTCAACATTGAACAAGCTTAGCCTGCCTTGATGACTAAAAGCTGAAATAATAAAGAAAGCATGTTTCCTGACTGTCAATTTTCTGGCTCCTATATCGGTGGAGGGAGAGCATCCCAACTCTCTCCTTGACAGCTGATGGGCTTCTGGAGAGGAGATTTATGTTCAAGTCTAAACACGGGGAAATCGTACTCCCTGTTGCTTTCTGTATTGGCTGTAAAGACCTCTAGTGACATGTGCTAATTCTTTGAGCTCAGTTTTGCAACCAACAGGCATGCTCTTCATTGCTTTCATTCCAGCTAGTCATGACAGGTGTTGGTCAGGTCACTGAAATTCTTTTAGCACAAATTGTTGGGGCGGGGGTCCAGAGAGATCATTTGGAACATGTTCCCCTGGGGCAGAGGACCCCAAGGACACAACTGAGAGCCAACCAGTAAAGGGGTCTTAAAGACAAAAGCTTCAGGTCCATCAATGAGGCTCACCTTGGCTCATTTCCTAGCTGTGTGGCAGTATTTTTCCGAATCATCTTGGACAAATTGCTTTACTTCCTGTCCCTGTCATCTCAACTGTGGAATAGAGAGACTACGAGCTTCTATTTCCCTGTGGCATTCTGATAATTAGATAATGTCTAAAAAATAAAAAAAAAAACACTCTGAGCTCCTCACAAAATGCTGCTCTGTAAATATAAGATATTGCAATTGCTTTGGTGAATGAATCTAGGAAATAACTCAAGCACAGATATTCCTGACTTCCGTCATCACGAAATTCTTTCTGTCTGTTTCAACAAGCTAGGTCAGGCTGGACCTCCATAGAAATGATTATTGGAGCAACCTTGAGTGCGAGTGGGACTTTCGACACCTTTCTTCAATGGAGCAAACACTTTTTAGTTTAAACAAAATAGTCCACATAATAAAAGCTCAACAGCTCATCCACATGAGCTAAAACATTCTGGAATATAGGCCCAGCTTATTTTGCCTACTTTCTACTGTTACACAGCTGCACATTCTCTAATAAAATGTATTAAGATAATAAAATTTCGATTTCAATTGAAAATGAAGGAAAACTAATTTGAATCCTCTTACACATACCCTGAAATCTTGCCCTTTTAGGAAATCAGTATGCATTATTCAAAACTGTATTCCTGAAAATGTAGTAGCTTATCCTTTACAACAAATTGGCTATTTACTTGGACATTTTACTCTAAAATATTCCATAAAACTCTATGTTCAAACCTTTAAAACCTTACTAAGAAAGTTTTCATTGGGAAAACCTAACTGGTACCTTAAAAAATAAATTAAATCAATTAACCAAAGAGAGTGGTAAGCATACTTAATAGGCTGAAAATGATGAAAAACTTGCTATCAATCAAAATCGTTTCTTCTACCAAGTTTTCATAAAGTTGATTCCTATGCCAGTGTGGACTCCATGAAAAGCAACTCGTTCTGATACCAACGTTCCCCAAAGACTTTGCATTTCCTCCCCTAAATCTCTGTCCCCATTACCATCATCTCAACCTCAGATCAGATGCATTTTCTGGCAGAGAAACAATGATATACATGTGATGCAGTGATGAATCCCTGGCAATCACTGGCATTGTTTCTCGAGTGAAATGCCACTGGGTGATGCATACTTGAGCATTTCTCTTCATTCTGAGAACCCGAATTTCTATGCCAAAAATGCTATATTCAAAGTCTTGTTAACTCTGCTACTGACAAATTGCTTTGCTCCCAAACTAACCTTTTGAACAAGACAGAAGCTTCAGACCCATCTATGGAGCTCACCTTGGCTCATTTCTGGAAGGTGTGTGTGTGTGTGTGTGTGTGTGTGTGTGCGTGCACACATGTTTGTGTGTAATTAATAAATAATATGGATATGTATAATGGATATAAAATGGGTATATATATATATATGATAATTTCAAATTATCACTGTATTTAATTTGAGTGTTAACTAAAACACATATGCAATAGATCCAGATGTATGGGTGATAAAAAGGAAACACCTCGATGATCTATAGAGAGTCAGGCTTATTTTAAAACTGCAATTTATATTGTCCTTATGACCACATAACTGCATTTTGGCTCCTGAAGGGCAAATACAATACTTAATTTAATTAAAAACCTATCCTTCTATTTTTAATGCAGCTCGTAAAAGGGCTCAGAGAGCTGGACAGGAGATTTACTAGGCACGAGCTAAGTTTACAGCCACAAAATTCATCAATAACTTGCCAAGAACACACACTGCCAAGAGACACTGCTTACTTCTGCGTGTAAATATAAAGCCAACACATGTAACAATGACCTACAAGAGACGGTACTCGATTTCATTAAGTAGATGACATGCTTTTACTTAGAACTTCACCTTCTCATCAAGGAATAACAGAAACTATATATATGCCTTGAAAAAGAGAACTAAGAGAAATGTCACATTTCCCAGTCTTACTGTATCTCCGAAAGCCAGTTTTTACTATATTTTGGAAAACCAAACAGAAACACTATTGCAAAATACCGAATGAATTCTCGAGATGAGATTACACCAGAAAGAAAACAAAAACAGCAAAGAGTGTCCTCATTCATTTCTGGGGTCAAACTTCTCTTTTCCATAGGATCCCCACTGAAAACACACCTACTCCAGGGACAGAAACCCCATCAAACGCTGAGTGCATGGGGACAAGCAGCGTCATCATTATGAGGAAAAGTAACTTCCAGACTTTGCTATAAGTTAGCGGCAAGACAAACTCTCTCTACATCTTCTTCTGATCCATGGTCCCAAAAAAATAATCTAAGGAACGTATCATCATTTCAAATAAAAAGAAACAACTTCCTCTTCCCCGTGAAATCAGCCCTCAACCCTCATGCTCTCATTCACAGCATACATTTTCATGGTTTACCTTTTAATTACTGGATTCTGTCAAGGGTCCTTCCTACTACATCCAAGAGGAATGCAAGATGATGCGTGCTCTTCACCCCCAAGTGGCATTTGACTCCACTCCATGCAATCACTCAATGCAGTATGGATGAACGGGCCAAGTTCAGGTTCACTGCCCTACAGAGTCTTTATTCCTCGCAGCACATGACTGGAGAGCAAGAGCGTCCTGCTGCCAGGGACGCTCTGCTCCTGTTAAAACTAACAGAAAAAGCACACTGCAAAAAGCTCTCTGCACACTCGCTCTCCTCACCCTCGCTGTGACAAAGTTAAAGCTGCAGCACTGAGAAAGAACAAAAGGAAAATACAATACAAACTGCCTCTCCAGAGCAGCTTTCTCTTCCAGCAAAACATTATGCAAAACAGGCTCTGGGACAACAGGTGAAGCCACATAGAAAGCCTTGAACTTTACTGCCCAGAAAAGCGCAGGCAATCCTGCATGGGTGCCTGTGCTGTGCAGGCATCAGTCGCCCCATCGGTCCCTCCTTGCAACGTGCCAAGGGTATGCGTGAGATCAGCAAATAAACATCCAATAAACAACGGAGAACACGGGTGACAGCTTAACCTTGCTCTTGCCTTCAGAGAAGCCAGACGGTTGTTTCCTCGGGACTCTCCATTTACCAGCATTCAATTTGAATGAGCCAGTGCAAATGCACTGCTCATCCGCTCCTGAGAACGGGATGCATTTATGTGAAACACGAGGAGAATGTCTAATGGCGAGGCATCCTCTGCATTCCCAGGGCTTTTATTACAAGGCTAGCTTACATTTCAACGGCCTGAACCACTGCCAGCACCCCTGCACCTCTGCGAGCAATGTGACTTCAAGCCAACATCTCATCCACACACACACACACACACACACACACACACACACACACACACACACACACACACGCATGAAACACTGTGATGCCTTGTGCTGAGAGAAGCACCTTCTGCAAGCTTCCATCTGCACACAGGATGTGCCTGGGGATGGTGACTGTCAGAGAGCTGACTGCCATGCATCTCTTTTCTCTTTCAATCAGCAACATTTGAGAATGGAAAAATGAGCACCAGATGCGTTGTCGCATGTCAGCTTTGTGCTGAGAAGTACCTGCTGTGAGTCATAAAACGGGCTGCCATAGCTTTTATGCATGTTTGATACATAGCATTAAATACAAGCTGAACAAAACCCAAGGTCCAAAAAGTGTGATATTGTGTAACATAATGAGGAGTGGCTACGAGGCCACATCCCACCTGATCAAAATGACGTGCCACCAGCAGTGAGGGAAAACAGTACAGTCCCCTCGTATGCAGTTCAGACTTGACTGAGATGCAGAGACAATATTCTAACAGTGCTGCTGCTGCTTTTCTGCCTTATATTTGCCCGACCTGTCCAGCATGCTTTGGAAAGTACCTTTGCAAAGTTAAGTTCCGTGATGTGCCTTCCTGTCCAGGCGCTCAGGCCCTATTCTTGGTGAGGCCTGGCAGGGACTTTTCTTAATCTGTTTTCACAAACTCTGATTTGGGAGATACGCACTCGGATGCAGCAGAAAGATTTCTCGGAGATTTCTGGTATAGGAGATGAGCGAGGCTGTCAGAGAATCTAGTCTGCATGAGCAGCAAGCACCTCAACTGCAGTAAGAACCTTGGAATGTTCTCAGAGAAATAGTTCTTTGAGAAAGGCAAAATACTGTCACTGGCGTCCGAGGAAACTGTGCTTTGATATATAACATTATCACTGTACCCACTGTACACTGTACCCAGGGCCTCTACAGATCTCTGGAAAGTTACACTAACCACACTCACCAGATCATGGTATATAAACCACATTTTAAGTCACCCAATAAATAAACGTATGACAAAGGATCTATCTTTCAAATTACCAGAATTTTCACATTTACCAGCCGATCTTGACATAGGTCTCCACCTTTTTTAATGGAATCAGAGAGCTAGGACATGGCTTACTGTTACTATTGTTTTGGATTTTAGGTGCACAGAATGATATTGTTAAAATAGAAAAATAAATCTGAAACAAAACCAAGCATAACAATGCTGGGTGACATTACCTTAGGTAAGCTACTCTTTGAAACTGTAACCAATTTCCTCTCAATGGACTAAGAAACTGTGTGCAGGTGAGTGAGTCAGTGAGTCAGAGAGGGTGTGTGTGTGCGTGTGCACTGAGAGTTTGGAAGTAAACATTCAAGTTATGTAAGTCATATCCTAGAAGTCAACGAGAAATTGAAAGTACAGTTAAGAGATTTCACAAAGTCAAGAAATCAACATGTTAAAATAAAATATAGTAGATTCTTACACTCAACAACAGACCTAAGTACACAAATTCAATTTCTAAGCATAGCTCAGGCATTTGAAGGCATTAGTGTAAGACTGTGCATGAGTGATGATGAGAAGGAGAAACAGATGCATATGTTGGCATCAATGATTAGGAAAGAATTTTTTTACGGAAACAGTCCATCCAGTCCTCTCAGAAGCTACTTATGATGAGGATTGCTCAAAGATATATTGCCTGGACAACTGGAGGATGCCTTCCAGCATTTTGGGGAATGTGGAAACAGCTGGTAGGAAATGGTGATTATAAATATCGGTTTGAAAATTCCTAATAGAAGATTCACAGGACAGATCAATTCATTACATCGAATAAGCCTGTCTGGACTGCCTCCCATTGATCAGGCACAGAGAAATGAATGCCAGATCATGTCGCATGACCTGTTGGGATGCTCAATCTTAGGACTCAGGATGCCCAAAGAAACACTTCTGCCAAAGTCCCAGAAAATGACAATGCAGGATTCGACAAGAGGGATTTTGGACCCATCGGGAATATCCCTGTGGTTCTAAACGACAGACCCTGACCTTCCCAAATGCCTTGGAGAGAGAGCCAAGACGACACTAAACATGTGTGACCCCGAAAGTACCAGCTGGAACTGCAAGTGTTCAACTATCACATGACCTTCACCTTCTGGTGTCAGCCTATCGTTTTGTTAGATGGCAACAGAGACTTTGCAGATGTAACTGAAGTTATTAATCAACTGACCTTACAAAGGGAAGACTGTCCTAGATTATCTGAGTGGGCCCAGTGCAATCACTGGAGTCCTTAAAAGCAAAATAGGAAGGTGTAAGAAGAAGGTAGGGAGCCTTGAAGCCTGAGAAGGGTTCAGTGTGTCATTCATCGATGGCTTGAAGATAAAGGGACACATGTCGAGAAAAGGGACAACTCAGGCCTACACTTCAAGGAACTGAGTTCTGCCAACAAACAGTGAGCTCGGAGGAGCACACAGGCCCTAGCAGCTGACAGTCACTCATCAGACTAATACCTTGATTTTAGCCTGGTAAGACCCTAAGCAGAGAACCCAGCCATGACACGCCACACTTGTGACTTACAAAAACTGTGAGATCATTAATTGGGGCGGGGGAGTATTTGTCACTCAGTTAGTGGTTATTTGTTACACAGCAGGAGATAACTAATAAACCAGCTTTTCCAATGGCCAAGGTGGGAGGTCTTCTACAAAATAATCATCCTGCTTTGCAGTCTCCATTCATTTGGCATATGCATGGGGAGGGTAACCCTCACCAGTGCCACACATGTCACTGGAAGGAAAAGCCAGATCTGGAAAGACACTAGGTTGGGACGAGGACATCCAGAGGCAAGAGAGATGATTCTAAGAATAATAGAACAGAGGGGAAGATATATTACAAATAAGTGCCACATAGTATGCTAGGTTCTGGTGATTCAGATGCAAGTAAGGCGAGATCCTTGTCTTCAAGGATATTCTAATAGAATGGAGGAGATGGGGCAACTAACTGAAGGCAAAGCAGAACTAAGTAAGATGCGAGGAGCAGAGGATAAAGACACTCTTTTCATTTGGAGGCATGCGGTGGGGAGTGGGGAGAGGGGAGATTAGAGCTATAAGCAGTGTAAACACCCAGCTGCCAGCTCCACATACCAGGTCACAAGAAAAGCCATCAATTACCCACTATGTAAATATCAAGTGGATCCGACCTGCACTTATAGACCCTGCCGTGCTTGCCTCATGCTAGTCTTACACATGTTAGATTCTGTTTGTATTTTAAAATATGGATATTTGTTCCATCTGGGATTTGCTTTTGCTGTCATTTTGATTTTTACACACTATTTTTAAAAATTAAAATAACTACAAGAACAAAATCCAGGTGGAAGGGGATAGATGAGAAAGGGGAAGGGGTTACCAAGTTCAAATTGGTAGTTACGAACCCGGCATGGGGATAGTCGATAATACTGTAGTAACTATGGGAAGCATAGTCAATAATACTGTAGTAACTATGTAGGTTGTCAGATGGGAACTAGATTTATTGGAGTGACCACTTCGTAAGTTATATCAATGTCCAATCACTATGTTGTACGCCTGAAACTAATATAATATTGTATGTCAACCATAATTAAAATACATATATTTTTAAAATATAACGTTAAAATATTACTTATCTTGATTATAGCATCTTGTGCTCTGCAGGCGAGTGCCTCACTTACCATACCCTAGTGAAGAAGACACAGAGGGTACCAGGCAGGCAGCTGGCAGACCGGGGCAGGAGTTAGTCAGAGCTCAGCAAGGATCATTCTGCCATGGATTATCAGTAAAATTGCTACCCATTCTAACGAATGCTTTCTGATTCTAGGACGAGATAAAAGTCTCTCTCGCTTTTTTCTAGTCTTAAAATTCGGAACGTAAGATTCTATAGGTAAGTAACGTTGCATCTTTAAAAAGGCAGCCTGACTCTGAAAGTTATGGACGATTCCTAAGTTGCATAAACATTTATAAATGCTCAGCTTTCACGTCATTCAGTCCGTATAAGGTATTCATCTTCTTTACTATTAAATTAGAATAATTTCACTCCGGACAATCTACCGAGCTCGCATCTGGACACCCAATGCACCCATAAAGAAAGGCGAACTGAATGTAAGGCTTTGGTGAGAGCTAAGATGAAGTCAGATTTTCTGTATTCCTAAGTATAACAAGGTCAAACTACCTCTGCAACTTCATAAGCGGTAATAATGCAGCTTGTCCCAACCGCCAGCTGCCCCGTGAGGCACAGGTTACCCCGCCACCACAGAACCCCTCCCTTCTTTCCTTTGAAGACTGCCACCTCTGTGGGCAATGTTTTGTGTTCTGATAAAAGGAACACTGGTCTCTGAAATGGTGCTCAAAGGAAACTCTGAGTTTCCCAGTGGACGACTTGATATTTAATTGGATCATTTTTACAATAAGGAGGATTCTTTCCCCCTCAAGTTCTAAAAATAGCAGAACTCCACAAGGCCTAGGCTTGGAATTCCAGACAGAACAATTTGTCCCATTGGCTTTTTGGCTTTGTTTAGTTGGGAGATAATATTATTCTATTGTCTGGTTGATGCTGGTTCCTTCTAGCTGTGAGTGGGCTTAACACAAAAGGTGTTCTCAGGGCCAATTTAAAGCAGCAGGTAGAAACTGTTACACATCTGAATCAAAATAGAGAGGAAAAGTATATGCCACTTACTTTGATCAACTCTTACTGTTTATTATGTGGGGCTGAGGTTTCTGAAAGCAAACACTTTGTAGAGTTTAAGCAATCAGCATCTGATTATTACCTAATGACTGAACTCTCTTAAAGGCTCCGTAACAATTAAAATGCAAAGAAGGCAACGCAATGTCATAGGAGAATTTCAATTTTTAAACAACCAGGTTAAAGCATGGGAAATGGAATATTCTCGCCGCAAAAATGAATTCTTTCCTTTCCACTAAGCAATCAGATAGAACTCAGAAAATTCAACAGAGTGCTTGGAGCAAAGTGGGTGATTCAACCTGCCCCCTGAAAACACCATGTCATACATACTGCAATTATGTACATGCCTTTATAAATCCGGGGGTAAGTTATACAAGGCTGTCACATCTACTACCCGAGGAGGACCAAAATGCAGTGCAACTGTCCTCAAAGTGTAGAATTATCTAGTGAGGTAGCGGGAAGAGAGATCTCATGAGGCAGGTAAACAAGGTTCTAAAGGACCTCTCAGCTACATCATGGTACCCAGGGCCCAGGGTTGGTCCTTTGCTTGGGGCTGGCCCTTTGCCTCCCTGACTCTCCTGGGGGCCCTCTGTGATGGTGTCAGGCCCTGTGGTACTTAGAATGAATGTTTCCATTCAATCAGACATGGATATTTCCATAACACAGAACTCACTCTCTTCTCTGAGCAAATGTCCCAAACCCCAAGGAAGGGGAGGCCGGTTCTGTCAGCACATGGGAAAGGGCCATGTCATCTTCTCAGGAATCTTAACTTTTAGAATTCAGTCACCATTGCAAAGCCCGATTTACAGAACCTAGAGCAAAGGACAATGCTTCACCTAGACAAAAGGCTGGAAGAACCCACCTTACCTGGTCTTTGCCGCTCTATCTAGAATCTACCTTGGCTACTTTGAAAGATGGGGGATGCTGATGGCAGGAATGGCCATGGGAGGGATAGAATGTGCAGAGCACTCCAGCCTGGGCCAGGAGGGGTCGATGTCACTTTGCTTCAGCCAAGGATTCACAGGGCCTGTGAGCTTAGGGGGTGACTCTCTTCCCAGGCAGTGTATTAAAACATGTAGTGAGCATTAAAAGTACTCATAGCTGGTTCTACCGCAGAGATTCGGACATAAATGGTTTAGGTTATGATCTGGGCATGAGAACTTTTAAAAGATCCTCAGGTCCTGCTAACGTTCAGCCACGTTTTAGAAGCACAGAAATAAAGATGGCAGGCTTCTGGCACCTTCTGAAAGTTAGAAAATGCCAAAAGACGGGAGGCTTAATCTGACTGCAGAGACAGAAAATCTGAATCAAGTGAAGAAACTCTGATGGAGCCCAGGCTTGTCCTAGGTCAGCACTGGAGCCACATGGCGGGGACAGTCTTCTCCTGAGGATCACAGCTGGTTTCTGGAAAAATGTTGACATTTATCATAGGCCAACAGCCCACATTTCTTCTTATTTTGGGTGGCTTGCTAAAACAGAATGCCCAGCTAAATATAAATTTCCAATAAATAATTTTTTTCAGCATAACTCAAATATTGCAAGGGGTAATATTTTTATTATAAGCATATTCCAAAAATTGCACAGGCTATACTTATACTAAGAAATTGTTTGTTGTATATGTGAAATTCAATTGACCTGTACATCCTGTATTTCTAATTTAGCCATTCCTAGCCTCAGTTTCCTTCCAGGTAATAGGGAGCTCCTTATGGGATGTAACGAGAACCAAATAAGCATCTACAAAGCAGAAAGCCTTGTACCTGGTATATGATAAAGACTCCTTAAAGGATTGAAGTCAGTATCATGATGATATTCTAACAAGCTGACTTCAATGAGAACTTTGATATACTCAGATTAAAATGAAACCAAAAGAGACTCTTAATATAGGAATTACAGGCTGAATTCTTTGAGCCGTGAGTAAATTAGTTTAGAAAATAATATTTAATTCAGGACATTTTCCCCTGCTCATTATGTTTTGTTTTGTTTTGTTCTGCTCATTCCACCTGCCTATCAAACATCTTGGCTCACCATAATTCTCAGATATAACTGTGACCAGATGATCTAGCTGTGACATAGTAGGGACAGGAGATATTCATCAGCCTATGCGATATTGGTAGCTAATTCTTAATTGTGTATTCTTGAGGGGGGTGAATCTACATTTTATTTCGGTGGCTTATATAAAGAAACACAACTACGGAAAAAGCAATAAGACAGGAATAAAATGACACAATTCAAGCAGCATAAAGGATGACATAGTTTGACACAAACACCTAGGCTGAAGATAGCTACGACAATTTAGTATAAAGAATAGCTACAGAATCCCTAGCAGCAGAGGCAAAAAGGGAAACACGATCTATTACTGGGTTTCCTGTCTACTAACAGGAAAGGCACATTATCAGGAGAAAGTTCCCCCTGGCAAGAAGACTCATGTACCACCTAGCTCCTCAGACAACACAGTAGACGGGGTCCATGTTGATATTTTACTTAAGACACTAAAGCAGTCTGAATTCCAAATATTCCTAAGGATAAAAATCCCTGAACACAAAACATTGAAGAAACAAATAATACAAATATATTTAAAGAAGAAGGTATGGATTCTAGCAATTTGGGAAAAGGGCAGGTGTCTGAACCGAAACTTGAAGAATTACAGTTATAGCTCCTGGTTCCCAGAAGTATTCCATGTTCTCACTTATTACATTTTTGACTTTAGGACATTTGCAATATTCTGCCAGCATCGTCGGAATCCCAGTTTTTTGTATGATTAGATTTTTACAATACAGGTGATGGCCACTGGAGAGCCTCTGCCAGGGGCTGCAAGGGACTCTCAACAGCACCCCTACTGCCCCCAGCCCTAGGGCCTTAGGGACAAGGCCAAAAAGAGCGGGTGGCCACCTTCCCTGAGAGAACTGATGTGTGTCCCCTGCGTGAAATTGCCAGTTAAACTCCCAACCCATTCAGTTTCAGCTTCCTGTTACTTTCCTTAATCTGCTTTCCCAGTTCAAAACCTTTGAATGAAGCAACCAATTGGAAGTACAGTCCCTGTGGACGATTTCTTTGTGAATCATGTTGGTTACTGAATTGCATAGATTTCTTTTTCTTTCAAACAGGATGGTTACAATCTGTGAAAGAGCATGTGCTCAATACTAGAAAATTCACATGCCGAAGTCCAGGCCAATAAAACACAGAGGCATTCAGTCTCACAGAGGAGGCGAAAATTATAGACACCAACACACACATGTATATGCCATATGTAAAATGCGCATTACACACAACAGAAGAGGAAAATCAGTGCTTTGAGCTGAATCTTTAGTTTGTGCATTGTGACTGTCACTAAGTGCAAACTCTTCAGTCTAAGAATAATGTCTGTCTGACTCCAGCCTCACCTTCCCTTGCTGATAGTCATTTGTACGACATTGAATTAAGTTCCTTTTACCCATCATGCATTTTATATTAGTGGGACCTACTTTCTACCAGAGCTTTTCATTAGGAGATTCACTATTGCTCTCTAACAACTGTATTGAACGCATACTTATCTTTTAAGACCCAGATTAAACACCACCTCCTCCACGAAGCCTGTCTAGAATGGCCCAGCAAAATAATGAGCCACCATGGCATTTGACACAGACCTACAACACTTCTCACATTGCGTACATATGCACTTGAATCTGTTTCCAGTTTCACACTAAATGACTATCCTTCTCATGTACCCATCGTTCTGTCTCCAGTGTTGTGACAATATCTAGCACGAAGAAATATGTGTTGAAAACCCAATTGATTCAGAAAAAAAGGAAGCCTCAGTTAATTAAATAGCATAAACTATACTCTCAAATAGTATTTCTAAAGCCTGCGGAGACAGACCGGTGTGACTCCAAATATTTGCGTGGTTTCATAAATTATTAAAGAATCCTCAAAATGAAAATAAATTTGAGTTTAATTTTAAAATGCCCTCATTTAGAGGAGACTGCCCATTGAAAAGGGAAGGTGTTCCATATGTCACAACTGCAAGGCCAAACCACAGCAAGGTCAGACGGCCACAACTGCCTTTGGTTGGCACTCCAGCTGGCGGAATGCCACCAACGAAGGACCTGAGCCTAGCAGCTGAGCTACCGGGACTGATACAGTCTGAGGTGTGGTCAGAGCTGATTACAACGACCTCTGAGCCATGCGCGTCCCAGGCCTCAAAGACAAATGTCAACATTTAGCTAATATGTGACACACTCCCTGTGCAACTGTATCATTCCAACGGGGCAAGTATCTGAAATAATAAAATATTCTACTAGAATATTTTAGTAGAAATGTAATTTAGAATTGAAAGTTACTATAGGGTAGGATAAATAACTTTTATGGATGATGGGCTTTCCCTAATATTTTCAGAGACCAGAAGAAGATACAGACCGCCTAAATGAGCTGGAAGAAAATGAATGGACAGATTTCTACTGCAACTAATTCAATCGATTCTCCTTTGCTATCTGTAGTGGGTTGAATGGTCGCCCACAATAAGATGAATCCATATCTTAGTGCCTCGGACCTGAGAACATGACTTTATTGGAATAGGGGTCTCGGCAGATGTACTTAAGCTAAGAAGCTCGAGGTGAGATCACCCTGGATTAACTAGCTGGGCCCAAAGTCAATGATGAAGTGTCCTTATGAGTGGAGGAGAAAACAGAAAGGAAAGAAGAGGACATGGTCATGTCACCACAGAGGCAAAGGTTGGAGTCATGCTGCCCAAAGTGAAAAAATGCCCGGAGCCCCCAGAAGTTGGAAGAGCCGTCACAGGGGGTAGCAGTCCCCCTGCCGACACCTTGATTTTGGACTTCTGGCCTCCAGAACTAAAATTAAACTTTTCTGTTTGTTTTAAGACCACCCGTCTGCACAGTAACCAGAGGAAACTAAGACTCACAGTACAAAAGAACCAAAACATCATGCCCCCAAAAAATGTGTTCTTGTGAAAAATCACTGTGTTCAACTATTGCATCAAGTTCTTTCCCTTGCGAGGAGAAAAGGCTAAAGGATCCCAACAGAAAGACAGGATCGGTATTCCCAACCAACATGGCCTGGTGCTTCGTCTGCCTGCCTGGCATGGAGGCGAGCCACTCCCGAGATTGCTAATGATCACCAAGAGGTGATGCAGAGATCAGTCTGGAATCCTCCCCGAGTTAACAAACTCATCATTCCCCTGAACAACTTTATTTTACTGCCCATGCATTCTCCAGAGAAGATTTCCTTCATAGTCTCACTGAACTTTCATTGCTCTGACTACTTGTAAAAGCCATCTCTTAACCAATACATAAATATACTTCAAAATGTACCTTATAGGGTAGATTCCAAAAACTGCAACGTCAGGATTGCAGTCTGACATAGCTCAAGAAAAGAGCTGATTTGCATTCTTCTGTGAGAAAAGGCCATTAAACTCAACTGTGCCATTAAATCGACTTTTTTATTTCCAGAAAACTCCATCTTCCTTTAATCACGCTGGCGTGACAACATAAGAGTCATTATGAGTGACTTTGGTGATTATTCTCCAAAGCCTCAGCACTCCTCTGAGGTCTTCAGAGTTCAAAATACTTATTGGTTTCTTCTTTACAGGACTTGAGATTTTAGTAAAAGAGCCACAAGACACAAGAACCCACAAACATCTCTGTTTCCCCACATGATTCGAAAATAAATGAACATATAAAGCAGAATTGTAACTGTCAGAAAAAAAATCATAAATTGCTTGAGCACAAACTCATTTTTAAATAACAGTAATTTCTTGAAATATTTTTCCAATGATGTGGCCAACAGCTCTGTGGATTAGCATACAGCACAGACTAACATTCCGACAGCCAATCAGTTTTTAACTAGTAAATAAATGTCAGTAATTAACCAGAGCATGGACGGGAATATAGTGCCTGTTTAGTTTGTGGAAAGATGAAAGGGATTTTTATTTGTTGGCTTACATGACTACACCTCATTCTGCGCACCATCCCCCCAACTTTACTGAGATATAACTGGCAAATGTGACTGTTCTTAACACTTAGAATATTGGTACCCAATAGTGAGTCAATACTTGATCAGAACTGAAATTTGTGTAAATGGGAGATGACACAGGAATCTTCTTTTTCCTTTATTTTATTTCTGCAGGATTCGTTTTGATACAGAAAATAAAGCTGAAAACGTTAATTGTGCCAATATACACATATGGGCAATTGCCCTGCATGAAACCACCCCCATATGTCCCAGTGAACTATATATTATTTCAACTCAACTCACTAAGTAAGCTAATCTTTTGCAAAATTTTTCAGTTATTGAAATTTGGTCTCAAGAGCCAGTGGTATGGTACACACTTAGCTATTTTTATAACATTGAACCTGGATAAGCCTGCCAGAAAAATAATAAAGGCAAAAGCAAGCTTGAACAATCAATGTAGATCACTGAAATGCAGAAAAGAAGCATTAAGTGTAACCTTAAATCTGAGAAGTGGCAGCATCAACAGGCTAGATAGAGACCTTGACCCCAAATGTCTCTTGTGGTCATCACCAGATAATGTGGATCCTTCAAGGTCACAAATGAGATACTGAGTTCTCCAGCCTTGCCTGCCTACAAGGGGACTGCATCCACCTGCATATGCATGAGAAGGCAAAGAAAATTGTCCCCTTCCACCACCTGTCCCCTCACAGAATGGTGGCACTTTATTGACAACACTGCAGTGATTATAAACAAATAAGCAAACATATTTTGGGAAAGATGAGTGTAATGAGCTCTACAAGATATCTTATTTCCAATCAGATTCAAATCATTCAAATGGTTTATGCAGAAAACGCTAATTACATGTATATAACTGTACCCCCCTCACACACAATATACCAAATATTCATTTAAAAAAAATTAAGTGGGAAATATGCCCTGGGTTTCCCTCGGTTTATTTTATAACTTCTTTCATTTAACAAGTCCAAGGTCAAAAATCAACTCTGGGCTATTAATAGATTGACCAGCAAGCGCATCTACAGCATCATGGAAACACACATCACATTCTCTCCATCCCGCATTGATGATAGCTTCCGGCATTCTGTACCCTTGTTTTGTTGGAAAAAAAAAAGGCAATTGTTCCCTTCAGGGCAAGCTTTGCAGCATATTGTACAACACTGTTGAAGATTGAAAAGTAATGTCTATCTGGAAATCCAGTTAAAAGGCATAAAGAATGATACATAATGGGAGGCAAGTCTCAAATTCTAAAAAGTAGAGTAAGCGAGGGGTACCTGCATTCTGAACACTGATAGCAGACAGTCTTACGCTCATCCAGCATTGACTTTTTGAAGCTTTCCCTTTTCTGCTCTGAGAATCATAATTGAACTCCTTCTCTATGTGTCACAACTTTTTTCTCTTGAAATATAAACTATGGTAAGTAAAGACTTCTCTTAGAGGCTTCCAGTGACTGAACTCTAAAAGAATCAAAGAAATGATGAGTAAAAGCACCTTAGAACTGAGATTTTGGGGTCTGCAGGCAGAGTTAAAATGTCCAAGTGAATGAAAATTCACACGGCTGGCAACAAGAGTGCCTTTACTGTGTGATCCTTTCAAATGGAGACATGAAGGCTACGAAAGGGAGCCATCATATTTTCCCTGCCACCTTGCAGTACAGAACCATACACAACATAAGAGAGCCACTGGTCCAAACGCATAATCCTGTGTGACCTTAGCATCCGAGAGCCCTGAACGGTTACTCACATGTCATTTTCCATAGGCAAAAGATATTTCTGCTGGACTGGGATGTCAACTTAGTCCTTGTCTACACATAGGAGGTGTGGGAAACAGAGAAGCTTCTGGGAAGAATAAAAAGTTATATGCAGACTACATAAACTGGGAAAATATGAATAAGTTTTAAAAAATCGTAGAAACAGCATTAATACTAATAACCAAAGAAGTGGACACAACACACGTACTCATAAACTGGAGAATGAATCAAGAAACTGTGGTATATCAATTCACTGGAATACCATTCAGTAATCAAAAGGAACCACGTGCTGAACTTGAAAACATTAAGCTAAGAGAAAGAAGGCGGTCAAAAAGATAACATGCTATATGGATCTCATTACATGAAATTGGTCAGAAAGGCCAAACACTAGACAGAAAGTAGAGTAGTGGCTTCCAGGGACTGAGATGGGAACAGGGAGAGATGAGCAAGCGTGCATAAGAGATTCTGATCCAGACTCTGGTGATGCTTGCCCAACTCAGTAACTTATTAAAAATCATCGACTTATACACTGAAAAGTAAGAGAATGCTAAGATATATAAAGCATACTTCAATAAAATCATGCAAAAAAATAAAGGAGCAAGGATCCAAAGGCTTACAACAGACAAACTGCCTCTCGGGAAAGACTCCTCCCCTCGGAGCTGGTCTTTTGGGTTCAGGTTGCTGACGTCCAGTTCTGAAGTTCATTGGTTTTCATTCTATGCTACCAATTCTAAGAGAGAGTTTAGAGACCTGAGGAAATCGCCAGGACATGTGTACACCCAGAAAGCTACATCATCTATCATTTCATTAGGTTTCATGTCCCGTGATCAACAATGGACGCCATTCAATGCCAGGTCCTGCTGTCCTAAATATGGGAACCCTGGATTCACATCATATTTGTACACAGTTGGAGTTCAAAGCACAGATGCTAAAAATTATGTTCCAGTGATGCATTCATTTGTAGGATGAGAATAATGTACATACCTCTGAGAGTTCCGGGATTAAATGAGTAACTACATAGAATTTTTGGCAAAGTCTGACATGCAGATCACATTCACTCTATGTTAATTGCTGCATTTTCTGTCCTTTGAGTAAAGGAATTTAAAATACTTAAGAGCTACGTTTTGCAATCAAAACACTAATGATTATTATGAACAGCATATCGTACAGTTTTCTAAAATCTATTACTGGAAAACGTATCTACTGCTTTATTTGATAACACTAGAATACCTCAATACTATTCAACCTGAAAAAAAAAAAGTAGAGAAAAAGTGGGAAAATAAAATTAAGTATCTGTAGCATACCTTGTATGGAATAAGAACAAATAATTGCATATACAGTTATGATACATAAGAACTTTTTAATTATGTAAAATTAATAGAATGTATTTTTTAATCAATTTGCTATAAACTTGAAACTCCTCTATAAAATAGAGTTCCCACATAATGCTTGCTGTCCCCACAAACAGCCTCCCCCTTCATCAACATCCTGTACCAAAGGGAAACATTTGTCATAACCCATGAACCAAGAGAGACACATCTTTATCAAACCATGTTCAAATTAACTTTCACTATTTCTGTCGCACAGTCCATGGGTTTTGACAAATGTACACTGGCATGTATCTAGCATGATAATATCTTACAGAATAGCAAGTTCTATCTATTCATCTCTCCCTCCTCCAAAACCACTGGCGACCACTGATATTTCTACTCTCCATCATTTTGCTTTTTTTGCAATGTAGCTGAAATCACCATATGTACATAGCATTTTCAGTGTGGCTTCTTTTACTTAGCAGTATACATTTAAGTTTCCTCCTTAACCTTAAATAATGTCTTCTTGTAGCTAAGAGTGAGTTTTTAAAAGTATTTTAAAATTGTTTCTTTAGAAATGGAGCTATTTATAAAATTAGTCCATAAAGATATTAAAATTTGTGTATCTTCAAAAATCAATAAATCACAAGAAGGAAGTCAACAATAACTTAGAGATATTTTTATTCAGTAAAGTAGTGAGCCCTGAACAGACAGTAACTCCATGTCCTCTTTATCGTCATGACATCATTTTAACATGACTGACAACCTGCCTGACCATGGCTTGAATGAACTAGAATGTGGCCCGAGCCTCAGAAGCAGACACATAAACCTGACTTTGGAAAAAAAGGCTGCAGGCATTAAAATCATTAGAATGTTCATTTGTCAGATTTAAATATGGTGCCTGAGTCATTTGTGGGATGACTTTATCAGCCTCCAACATCAATCCCTGAAGTAGGAAATACCTTTCTCCCAGAGATTTCTGGAAGAACTTCATGATACCCGAAATGAGCCTCATAGATGATTTTGAATCAGCCATATCAACAAATGTATGTGCCTGGCCACAAGGTCAAGAATGAAACCGTGGAGAGAGGAGAGGAACAACATTTTGCGAAACTTTGTCTAAAAAGCAGTCTTTTTTCTCAAAAGCACTGCACAAGAGAACCTACTGAGATGCTGGAAATTTTTTCTATCTCTGCAGCTCAATATAATAGCCCATTAGCCAAACATGGCTTTTTTTTAAAATAAAAATTAAATAGCACAATGGTTTTATGCAAATTTAAAGAACTTTTATTCACAAAATAACATATTTTACAAAGTGACATGTATCTTTGTAATAATGGCTTTATTGAGATAGAATTCACATACTATAAAGTTCACGTTTTTAAAGCGTATATTTAGTGGTGTTCATTATATAAGATTCGGAAACGATCACTTCTAATTCTAGAGCATTTTCATTACCCCCCAAAAGAAACTCCATATCCATGAATAGTCATTCCTCATACTCCCGCACCCCAGCCCCAGGCAATCAGTTATCTACATTCTGTCTCTGAGATTTGCCTGTTATAGACTTTCATTTAAAAGGAATAATGAAACTTGTTGTATTTTGTGTCTGGCTTCTTTCACTTGGCATAATGATTTCAAGATTCATCCATTCATTCATATATCAGTACTTCACTTCTCTTTTTGATGACTACTATTCTATTGCATGAATGAACCACATTTTTAAAATCCATGCATCATCTGATAAAATGTATGGCTAATGAAGATTTGAATCATATCTAGTGCCCCTGAATAACTAGATTTTAAAGGTTTATTTCATTTTATTTCAATTAATTTAAATTTAAAGAACCCATATGGCTACTGGCGACCACTTTGGACAGTGTATTTCTGGAGTAACAAAAGAAGGTACAAGTTAGCAGTTACAAATAGTCATGGGGAAGTCAAATACAGCACAGGGAATAGAGTCAGTAACACCAGAATAACTGTGTATAATGCCAGGTGGGTACTAAACTAATCAGAGGGATCACTTTGTAAGTTAAAATTAATATAATACTGTACTTGAAAAGAAATAAAATAAAATAAAATCGGTCTTGATCACTAATGCAAAAAAATAAATAAATAAAACCACTCCCATGGCACAAAAACTCCACACACCCTTTGTTCATTCTCCAGGATCCAGAATCCTTCGTAATATATTCCCTGGGGTACCCAGGAGACCCCTAAGAGCAAATCTAGCTAAGCCAAGCATTAAAGGAAGAGCTGATGCTCATCTACCCTGGTTGTACAGATCTTCAAGGTACCCGGTTAAAATCAGGATGTCACCCCAAGATGAAGTAGGAAGGAAGTAATATTCAGCTGAACACATCGATCCTGCTTTTTCTATACTGTTGCTGAATACATGTAAAATTTACCATTTTGACCATTTTAAAGTGCACAGTTCTGAAGCATTAAGTCAATTCTCATGGTTGTACAAGCACCATCATTTGTCTCCAGAACTTTTTAATCTTCCCAAACTGAAGCTCTGTACCAGTAAATCAAGAACTCTTCATTCCTCCCTACTTCCAAGGGCTGTCAACCGCCATTCTAGTTTGTCTTTATGAATCTGACTAATCTAGGTTCCTCATATTTTTATCATCACACAGTATTTGCCTGAGATTGGCCTATTTCATAATGTCTTCAAGACGTTCTATACTAAATCATGTATCAGACTTGCATTCCTTTTTAAGCCTGGATAATACTCCACTGTATATAAATTACATGTAAGTATGTGTGTGTGCGTGTCTATATCTGCATATGCACACAACATTCTGTTTTTCCATTCATCTGGAAAAATAAAATGGATACTTTGGGTGGCTTCCATCTTTTGGCTCTTGTGAATAATGCCACTCTGAACATGGGTGTATAAATATCTGTTCGAGTCCCTGCTCTCATTAGTTTTAGGTACATATCAAGTAGTGAAATTGCTGGATCATATGGCAATTCAAGGTTTAATTTTTTTGAGGAATCAACATACCATGTTCACAACCACTACATCACTTCACATTCTTACCAGCAACATACAAGGTTCGAATTTCTCCAAATTATCACCAATTATTGCCATTTTCTAGGTGTGTATTTGTGTGTGTGTGTGTTTAACAATAGTGATTCTAGTGGGTATAAAGTGCTGTGGTTTTGATATGCATTTCCCTAATGTTAGATCTACTGAACATCTTTTCATATGCTTATTGGCCATCTGAATATCTTCTTTGTGAAATATCTACTCCAGTTTTTGGATCATAGTTTAATAAGATTGTATGGAGTTTTGTTGTTGAATTATAGAAGTTCTTTATATATTCTGGATTTCGATCTTTCAACAAACATATAATATAAAATTATTTTGTCCTTTTCTATAAATTGTCTTTTCGCTCTGTTTATACCATCTTTTGATACAAGTTTTGTAATTTTGATGAAGGTCAACTTATCTTTTCTTTTTGTTGCCTGCTAATTTCTTTTTTAGGTAAAGAAAATTGAACTTTTTTCATTTTGAAGTTAAAAGATAATTAATAGTCATAAAAATAACAATAAGTAATATCACCTTTTATTTGTATAGCAACTGAAGTTTCATAAGGCTTAATGGCTTTCATATCAAGTGACATTCCTAGGTTATTTTGTCTGAGGATATGAAAATGGAATAAGTGATGGACTCAACATCACATAACACATATGTAGCTCCTATGCAAAAACTGGGATTCTGAAGCCAAGATAATCTTTCCAGTATACCACTTTTTTAAAAAAATAGTAAATTTGATTTTGCTAACACACTGAAAGCACAGACTAATATGAAAGCTACAAATTTCTTCTGATTCATGGGAAACTACAGTCCTATTCCAAAGGAAAACTGTAGAGGAAGAGTCAAATAGTTCAACTACCCATGTTCATCTTGAAAATATATCGTTCATTCTGGAGGCAGAAAATTCATTCATTTATTCCACTTTACTATTTTCCTAATATAGTTTGCCATTTACCACATGTTTATTAAAAATTTGAAGGAAATTAAACACTTTGAAACTTATTATAAACATCTCTCTCTCTCTCTCTCTCTCTCTCTATATATATATATATATATATATATAGATATAGATATAGATATAAATATAAAAATAACATAGATATGGAAGTATGCGCAAATATATTTAAAGTAGCATCTTGCTAGTATTAGATCATGGAAGATGCAAATCTCAGTATAGAAAAATGTTTTTGTAATGTGCTAAGTAGATACTGAATTACCTGGAAGGAAAAACAATTCTATTAACTTTCCTTTAGAGAAAAAAATACCATACTATCCATATGAAAATATTGCATATGTCTTTTTCATTTACTTACATTAAAGCCAGGTATATTAGATCCAAGATAAGCCAAACTTATAAAATCCATAATATGTAGAAATTGCACACACCAAAGTGAGATTTAGTAGTATTCTCTCACCCCAACCATCTTTAATCTCACTACTTCACACAACTTAGGGTAAAACTACTTCAAGAGCAAGAATGCACGATTACAAATACGAAATTAGATACAAGGTCTTATAAGGGGTCATTACAAGTGAAAAGCTCTCAAGCTCGAAGGCCATGAACTTCTTGGAAGATTTACCTCATAACAACTTTTTGCCGAGCAACTGAGATATTTGAACTGAGTCTAGCATGATTGGTTTCTAACCACCCATAAGGCAGAAGTCACTGCTGGGAAGACTGTCAAATGGATAAAAATGGGACATCAAAGGAGTTGTGAACTGATGAGCTAAAATGGGGCAACTTCATGCAAAGGGAGAAGTGCTTGTGTGACGAAAAGCAGCCTCTAGAATCAGCCTGAGCTCTTGACTCTAAAGTCCTGTAGACATGTGTTGGTCAACAGCAGGCACTTTATGGGTGACAAAATCTATTTGAGACACATTTCTGTCTATGTTGGGTGGGTCCAGCTGGAAATGGCATCCTTTCTCTGAGCCCACATAGACAGAAACTTAAGCAGTGATGGTCTGTTTCTCTGGTCCCAACTTGCCAGCCAATCTACACATTTTTCATGGCCCTATAGAAAGTCTCAGGCAAATGGGCTGTTATTCTCTAGCTTCTCTCAATCTGGCCAGAATAGTCTAGATTTAGAAAACCAGTATATAGATATTAATTCCATTTTCAATTATGACTGTAATAACAATGGAAACATCAGAATGAATTGAATACCGAGGCTCCACTATCTGAGATTATATTGAACTAGCTAATAAAAAAACCCATAATTTAACACAGGTATGCCAAGAACAATATGAGATCCATGTCATATGATAAAAAGAAAATTTTATGTTGTGATTTTTCGGCATTCATATTTACAATATGTATGTTTACAAATTTTCAGATCAACAAAAATTGCCAACTGTTTTATATCTTTTACTATATTGACACTAATTTTGCTGTTAAATGTGCTTTCTTTGGAAATGCTGAAAACCACAATAGAATACCATGATGCGTCCATCAGAATGTCTACAATGAAAAGAGACACAATGACAAGTGTTGGGGGGAGGAGGAAGAGCAATTGGAACTCTCAGACAAACACTATTGGAGAGAGCATAAATTAAAGCAAAGACTTTGGAAAACAGGAAGTCAGTATAAAAGCTCACGCATACAAAAATACCTTTTGGTCCAGAGGTAACATTCTCTGATACGGACTCAGCATAACTATTCAGATATAGTCAATTAGTGGCATGAAGTGGAATTTTCATATCATGATTTGTAAAAGCTCATCATTAGAAATGACTTAAATGTCCATCAATCATTAAATGGCTAATAATTTGTGATCTATTCATTCAATGGAATTCCACAGTGTTAAGAATGAAAAACCACATACTACTACATGAAGGAAACTCTAAAACACAATGGCGAATGAAAGGAGACACAAAAGAATACATGCTGTGTGATTCCATTAACAGGATATTTAAAAACAAGCAACACTAATCTGTGGTGACTGATGTTACCATAGGGGACCTCAGGCTGGAGTGGCCCTAAGGAAGAAATAGGGAACTCTGTGGTTATTACTGTTTTTCCTGGGTGCTAGCTCAATTGTGTGCTTCCTTTGTGAATATTATTTGAATTGTCCATTTAAGATGTGTGCATTTTACTATCTGTATCTTACCTTTTAACAAAAAGTTTACTTTCAAATGGTCCTCCTTTTCCTCAAACGATGGAGAATATCACTATGGTCGTCCCCCAATTAAAAGATAAAAAAAGTATGAGACTGTGAAATCCTCAAGTCTGGAAACTGCTTATCTATAGACCACTGAGAAACTCGAGCATAAAAAACTAAGTCACATATTCCTGTCTTTTGAAGATGGACCCATACCAAGAGAGCAATGAAATAAGTCACCAGAAATGGTGTTAGAAACAGCAGTTACATCTACACATTTGTGAGGAATCTTCATACATAGTGTTCTCTACATAGAAATGCAGTAAAATCACACATCACAGGCAAATACATTTTCACCAAATGTTCTTTCTCATTTCTTATCATCTTACACTCTGGGCACACCTTGCTCTGCTACGATGTAGACTCTTTCAAAACTTCAATCAAGAGCTTTAAGAAGACTTCTTCTAGAAGAAAGTTCTATGAGATTTACTCACTCGTTTTGAGATTTTTTTTTTTGCTCACTTCTAGTTTTCATTTCCTGTCTCTTGACCTGTTTTTAACGTATTACAAAGGTGATCCGAGATGTCTAACCTGTTTCAACACATAGTTCTTATCGAGATATTTTTAATCAAAACTACTGTGAAAATTTAATTAAATGACAGACAGTTTATCTGTGCCATTATACTTCCAAAACAACTTTACTTTTCAATACAGACGAGGTCACGACCACCAAGGCAGAGATTGGGATCTATAAATACTTCCCCTATAGGACCTTCTGAATTCTGTCCCTAATTCCTTCAGTTAATCTTCTGAAATCTGGTAAAAAGAACAAGTCAGAAATTTTCCAAATAATCACTACAACCATAAAAGCACATCTGGCTCTTGCCAGTGGGTGACAGGCCATGGGCATGTCTTGTGACAATTGGCAGAAGTGCCACAGGACCAGGAGCAAGAGAAAGCCTACTACAAGAAGTGAAAATAGGAGCAGGGACACCCCACTGCCAACACAAAGGCTTGCCCCCACCGCACATGGATACTCCATGCGCAGGGAGAAACAAGGAGTACCATGCCTTGAAGATGGATGTGAAAAACTTCTCCCGGTGTTCCAAGTTTTGTAGGTGCGAAACAAAGATTACGGGTGGTGTTTAAGATATATGCGATACGGACAGCACATCACATAGACAATGGTACACGTCCCACCAACCACTGATTCATGAGAAGCAAGAGGTTTTTTAAAAAAAACGATCAAAGAAAATTCTGAGGAAATATCTCAGGAGAGAAAACAATGCCCAAATCAGAAGCAGATCCAGTAGGACAAGCTTCTTGCATGCATCGCTTCAAGACCAGGCCGATGTGGCCAAGCAGATGGCTGCGTGCTAGAGGGCAAGGAGCTGGTGTTTAATCTGAGAAAATTCAAGGCCCGGAAATGCAAGTAAACCCTCCTCCCTACTATGTTAGCCCATGTAATAAGGTGTTTCTTGTTCAGGGGGTGGGGGGTCAGGGAAGCAGATCTGGAATTCGAAGTTTGAAAAAGATATTCTCTACTCCTTTTTCTTATAATTATGAAAATAAAACAGGCCCATGATATTAAAACATAAAGTGAAAAATTAAACCCTACAAAACAAAGGGAATAAAGAACAAAAGGACAAATGAATCTTACTCCCTCCTGCCCCCTACCTCAGTCAAACCACATCAACATGACCGTGCTACATGGTCTCTTGTCCTTGTGTTTTGCGCCTGACAATTTGGACATAGCACAATAATTTTTTACATGTCTCAGTGTCCTCGTGTATTAAATATCCAAACATCTATTTCAAGTGTTACTGTCGTCACCCCTTAGCCACAGGAGATAAGATCCAAGATCCCCTGTGAAGCCTGAAACTGTGGATATTACCAAACCCTATACAGACTATGCTTTTTACTAAACATATATGCCTATGATAAAATTCGATAGGAGGCACCTATACCAGGATACTGCTCCTTTGGGGACAATCACTGACCCCTTTCCATGTGTGTCCATGATTTCTGGAGAGCTCCTTTCCTTAAAATGCTTGTCTTCTCTCCAAGAGCTCAGTTTAGACTAAATTGTGGCAATTCCCTGCTATGGTTGGTAGGTTAGGCTATGTTCATTTGACAAGCTCACTTCCTTGGTATTATTAAAGATGGTGTTTTCTTCTAAATTTTTGATTATTTCTGCTGTTTTTCCCATTCGTTTATGAGAGAATGGAGTCAAAGCACCGTGACTGACAACATGAAGCAAATTTCTCTACTATTCTACTTAGAAAAGTGTTGGATTCAGTAAAGTAGGACCCACACTGAGACACCATGGACCGCTGATGCTTTAACTTATGATCAAAGAGTAGTCTTTAAGGGCTTTTTGAGGGGTCTTCTGGACAGCAAACACTCATTCAAGGTTAACTTATTTTCTGGAAGGATTTCCTTCAGCATTTGCTTATTAGAAGGGGAGACCGAGGGCAAGTGTCTTCAGTTCTCACCCCAGGAAGTGCTGGGGACTCTTAGTTCTTCCTGTTTGCCTAGCTTTGGGGATCGTCTAGAAGTCCTGCGGAAATCTGATGTAACTATCCCCCCTGGCGTGATAAATAGAACCACAAAGCATCCTTATTCTCTGCTCCCCGCTCATGCCTGGAAACACGACAGATAATGAAAGCATCACTTATATTTTCCTTTATTTATGGCCAATGAAATCTCAGAGGTCAACTTTAGTGGATGGAGAGTACTGAAGTTTAAATAGGGCCACCAGCTGATTGAAAGGAACACTTACTTAAAACCTGCAATTTCATTTTCAACCTTGGTTCACTGTTAAGCTGCCCACACAGTGTAAGGGTTTGTAAACATTTTTAAATGACTAGAAAGGAATAACTTATGTTACCAGTCCTTATGAATTTCATCTACTAAAACCTATCCTTAACACTTTAAGAGTGTTCTTTGTAAACAACTCTTCATAAATCAGATTACCCCAGCAGGAAACAGATGGGTCAAATGTATGTATGCTAACTTATGAAATACTGCTTCAAATGAAAATTTCCAGCATTAATCTAAATAACCGTAATGCTTGAAGAAAATTGGAATAACAATATCTGTACATATAATACAATGAAACAATACATGCAAAATCCAAATATAATATTAGTCACATTTCACTTTCATGAACAAACAATAATATAAATAAATTATATCATCTTATATTACAAAATAAAATATTGAAATTTTGAAATGTCTAAGAAATAAGTAGGAAAAATAACAATTTAATTTTCTATGATTTACCATTTGTTTATACTTCTTCTCAAACATGATCATCTATATTTGCATATGCATAATTAAACTAGTCCTGGGGGAAAATTTTTATATGAATTTCATAAAGTTCTTTTTTTAATCCTAGATTTTTATTTTTTAGTGCTAAAAACAATTTTAATAGATAATAAATACTCCATGAATTCTTGTACTAGATGGCCATGTAAAAGGTTAAAGATATAAAATATTAAACACATATTTTCAAGAGAGATACTGCCAAGTTTACCCGGCCAGCATCCACTCCTGTGCCCAAATCCAGAGAAAGCAGCTTTTCCTCAATCGGATGATACGATTAAACAGAATATTCCGAAATAAGCTGAATCATCATATTATAACAACTACTCCCAATTAATTACCCGAAAAGAAAATTATAAAACACATTTTTTTGGCAGTGAAAAATATTATTTATGTTAATTACTTAGAATATTTTAACATAGAGCCCACATAATTTCACAGCCTATTTGTAAATGCCAATTCTACTAGTATGAATACATGAAAAAAAAAGTCTTTTAAACTTTAAGATGATCCATTTTTAAAGAAAAATATTATTATTATTATTATCCATTCAGAGAAATAATGATAGCATCCATTGGAAACACCAAGAATTATGGGGATTTTTAAATCTCTAAACAAATGAAAGAATAATATCAAGAAATCAGTAGCCTCCACGCAACAGGTAAAGAAGAGAATATGACAATAAGGTGAATGGAGAATAGAAATGTACAGTGCATTTTTGCCAAAACCAGGAGGCAAACTACAAAATATTTTAAGGGGTACTAACAGCAGCTGAGTATGTACAAGAGGTCCACTAGAAAAAAAATGCTATTGAATTCATAATCTATAGAACAAAGGAAGTATTGTTAATTGATTTTACAGATAATGGCAATCTCAGCAGAGAAATTGTTTAAATTTTCCAAGATCTCAGCAGAAATCAGTGAGAGCTGATGAATTCAGATCCAGGATTCTTTCTAAGTCCATCATGCTCAATCCTTGTCAAGATGCGGCCACCCCTAAATATGACCATTTCAAACTGGATTCGGTCTTTCTGTCTTTTATTTACATTATCACAATGCAACCAAATGTTTTTCGTGCAAAATTTATCTTCCTAAAAAACATTTTCCATTTATTTTGGGGTGAATTATAATGATATTCCATTAAAGAGAACTTGTAGTTAACCATCAATTTAGCATCCCAACAACAGACTGGATCTAAAATGTTTTGCTTTGCTCCTCCATACTGGTTCATAATTTTTAGTAGTTCAACTCAATTGTATTAATCTTTGTTAAGCATTTATCTTAATATATATATATATTTTTAATAGTTATTTAAAATTTTTTAATGAAACATGTAGTTTAACCACAAAATTATATTCTGAAGCTGAAGAGAAACTGTAAAGATCTGCCTTTTCTGTTATATATTTCTTATTCATGTAGTATAGTTTAATTAATACTTTTTATAAATTCAGAGAAAAAATATTCTTAGGCTCTTTGTCAAGATTCTAAGCCTGAAACACATCATAGATTGTCGTATCTGAAAGAGCTAGAGAGATGAATAATATTGTATAAGATATGAGTACATTTAGTGTTCAATAAAGTACAAAGTTAATAGGATTGAACTAAATTGACTTAGTGACAGATCAGATTTTGCACCATCCCTCCCAGTCTCCCAATATGCCACATGTCGTGCATCTGTATGACAAAATGTAGGCTTCTCCAACTGGGCAGCTCTCTGGGAATAGTAATGAGCAGCAGGAGGAAATACAAAGCTTTCCAAACTCTCAAGTGCTTAACATTTATTAGCCCTACTCGGCAGCTCCGTACCTCTGGACAGGAAACCCAGGTCCACCTCTAATTAATTCGTCCTAGGTCCTTGGGAAAGTTACTTGGCCTTTTGAATTTGGAGGGTAAAGGGTTAGAAGCACAAATGGCTAGAAGGAAAAGGAGTGTCTTCTTGAACTTATGATAAACAGGTGTGAAGTCAAGTTCACATATATCTATAACCACACCGTAAGCACCCACCCACTTCTCTCACCATCATACACTAAAGAGGGGAAGTGAATCACTTTTTTTCACACCATCCATCCATCCATCCATCCATCCATCCATCCATCCATCCATCATACATCATCCATCCATCATACATCATCCATCCATCATACATCACCTATCCACCTATCTACCCATCCACAGAATGTCCAGCAGAATGTTCCATGGAATTTCTTAGATCCATTTTTACCAGGTTTAACATATCTTCAAATAAACAAAATAAACTTTGAAAAAATCCTTATGATTGTTTTTACCTGCTTTGTGTGTAACTGAGAAAAGGGTTGGAGGAGGGGGCAAAGGAAAATTTCAGTTAGATTTACCTCCTCTCCCCAACGAGGTGATCTGGGGAGGTCTACAAACATTTGGGTACATTTAGCACTTGCTATTCAAGCCTGGAAAAAAAAAAGACAGACAGACTCCCAAAGAAGTCGGCACCACCAGTCTGCAAAGGTCAGTGAAATCGTACTAACATCCCCCCAAAACACAAGTGTTCTTCAGCTATGACTCCACTGTACACAATTTGTTGAATATGGCTCATTCTAGTTCAATAATTATCATGATGAAATCAATATTTGTGATGAGGACAACACATTAAAATTCCTGATCCTCCGTCTCCTAATGTGGATGAATACTAATGAAGAAAATAATGATGGTTTTGACAAGGCCTGCAAGTGTGCATGCAATAGAGGAGACAAGAAGAGGTAAGATATAATATACAAAGGTTCAAAAAATGGGGAAGGGTGTGCCGGCTGAGGGAGAGAGAGAAGAATGGAGAAGAGAAGTGGAAATGTGAGGAGATACTGACGGAAGTGGGATTTGGGGAAAGAGAAGTTTAGTGAGAATTTGAGGGGAAGTTCTGCAGTGAGATGAGATGCCCCCTGCCAGGACCCACACTCATACATGACCTTGATACCTTAAGTAAGGACCTCCATGACTTTAGTAAAGCTTCCTGACGTCCAGTTTGTTTCTTTTGAATGGCAAAGCCTGCTGAGGTGAACCTTAGTGCAAGAGAGGGCTGCCTAACAGACGGGGGTGAATGTGGACTAAGGGACTTTAGAATAAATAAACAAAAAAGACAATAGCAGAAGACAATTTAAAGTCCATTGCTGAAATCTGTTATGTTGGGCAAACACTCTGACTTTAATCACAAGCTACATTTCGAATTCCAAATCAAATTATGGGAATCCATCCATTAGCGAAACACCAAATGACACCATTGTAATTTCCCTGGCAACATATGATGCCCCCATAAGAACGAAAATGACATGGCGACACCAAAAATGAATGGAAAAACTGTTTTTAGGTGTTGTATCCAGATTTAGTAACTATGAGGCTCTGTTCAGTTCACGCTGCTGAAGTGATTTTATCCAAAGAAATAGCAGATGTGGAGGCCAATAAAAAAAGTGTCAGGAACACTCACCTCAATCTCAGGATGCACGGGTAAAAAAAAACGCTGAGGTGAAGAAAGAGTTCAACAAACAGCTTCACATACCAAAAAAAGATATGAACTCTGTTACAAGAGAGAAGTGTAATATGGCCCCTGTAATCTCATCATCCTGACCCCTTCTCAGGAGGAGGTGGCCAGCTGGTCACCAGGCTGCCCACCCCTCCTGCCCTCTACTCATCCCTGGTGAGCAATTTCAACTCTCATATGGCTGGAGGTGACTCCTAAATCCATTTATAGCCCTGATCTCTTTCTGGAGCTCCAGACTCCAATTTCCAGCTGACCTGCTGGGCACGGGCAGGTGGATGGCCTGCTATCCTCGGGATCAGCGGGCCAGACCAGAATTCATTCCCACAGCTCTGCTGTGCTTCGCCACTAGGTGAAAAGGAAAAGAGGATCGCAGGGGCTCACCCGGGATGCAGGGTCACATGGCAATCGGGGAAGCACCGGGCCACCGTTTGACCTCACAGCTCCTACTTCCACACCCCAAACCTGTCACATGCATCTTTCTCTTGTCTCACTCCTGTTCATCTTACCACAGATATTGACCATCCCCTATGAGGAGTGTGACAGTAACACTGCACACTCACATCCACTCCCCCCAACACACACAGTCATTACATCATTCCACTCCCAAATCACATCTCCAACATCACAGTAGTGACAATCATGGCCTCTGGAGCCAAAGTCCCTCAGTTTGAAGCCCAGCTCTATCTCCTACTAGCTCTGTGATGCTGAGCCAGTTAATACTCTGAATCCTCGTCTTTCTAGTCTGTGAAAAGAGAATGGTAACGATGACACATAACTGCATTATGAGGAATTAATTACTGTGTAACTGGACATGTGCTTAGTTCTGCGCAAATAGCCCTAAGGTGGTTTGCCTTGTCTGTCCTTTGCCACCCTCTGCGAGCTGACCCTCACTCACCTTTTAGCCACAGAACTTCATACACAAGACATTTCTGCCAGCTTAACTGCTGCTCCATAAACGTCTCTGTTATACTTTCCTGCCTCTGTTATTTTTCTACGTATTTCCTCAGTGGGCCTCCCAGCCCCAACTTTCACAGCAAAAATGAACTTCTTGATAATAACAACTTCCGGCGCCCACCCCTTCATCAGGCATCATTGCTAGAGCTGACCACGCCCACCTAGGGCCGCACTGAGGTGGCCGGTTATGGGTCACAATGCCTGGATTTCCATTTCCCATTCTTTTACCAATAGTCTGTGACCCGGATCACATCATTTAACTTCCCCATGCCTCAATTCTTCCACAAATGTAACATAGGATTAAAGTCGTATATTTTTTATAAGGGCTTGAGCACCAAATGAGATAGTGTATGTACAGACCACAGATAAATGCTATTTTTTTCCTTTGCAGTGTCTTTTATTGTATCAGGCTCCAAGTAGGCACCACTAAAACACCCAGTGCTTTGAAGGAATAACTATTAGTCAACCCTCCTGTGTTACTAGTTGGAGCATAGCATATGTGTGGCTCAGATGTAGAAACTGAATTGCATTCTATTTTACTGAATATCAAATCTAAAAGATGTAAAAGATTTGGCAAAATCCAGAGGCAAAAAAATCACTATTTTCTTAATGAACTATCTTCTTTCAAATTAGCTAATAGGACTAGGTCAGAAAGTAAGTCTACATGAGTTTCCAGTTCTGATTAATCACGTGCTCCTGGACATATATGAACATATATGAAAAGGAATAATTTTTTTAAAGTTCCCTAGATCAAGGATTGTTCACTATCTTAGGAGATATGAAATAATATAGACTGTAAAGAGTCATAACAATAGCCATCCAGCAAAAATCAAATATGGTGGAGCATTCAAATCTTGAATTCGTCATTTGCCAGATGTGTGACCTCACGCCACTGAACAGCTCCGTGCCTCAGTTTCCTTAACTGAAAGTGAAGACGCCAATGCCTGTCTCATAAAAAAGGAGAGTGGCTTGAAAGAGCAATGCTCAGTGAATGGTATATATTAATAACAGTAGTAATTACACAATCATAATAATTTGGAGAAGCAAATTGGACCTTTCCTCTTCAGTCAGTAATCCATATCCCAAAGTCCCCGTGATTAAAGAGCAATCATAGTTTGGGTTCTAGAAAAATCAATAACTTAGCCATGAGGAAAAAAGACAAAAGATTCAGAACAGAACAATATTTCAGAATGCTTCGCTTCTATGCATCATTACTTTCTGATCAATGCTTTAGATTCATTTCCCAAAATGACACAATTCCAGGAGATTATTTTCTGCTTTGAAGATAAAGGGGAATGCTCTCAGAGGCAAGTCTTCATGAAGGATAATCCTAGCCACAGATTTTTAAGGCTGAAAGAACTTAAAAATATGGCCTTGAGCCTCGTCATTTTACAAATAAAGACACTGACTTGAAAACAAAAACCGAACAAACAAAAACCCTACAAAACTAAACAAAGCTGAGGGCAAGAGGCGTGAAGTTTATACATTACAAAAAAAAAAAGGTTTGCAATTTTCCTGAGGTAAAGACTAAATTAAGAAATCCCAATCCTCAAGGCAGCACGCTGCCAGCAGAAAGTGCTGGTCAGCTTTCCAAACGTGATTTGAATGCCATTTACCTTTTAATGCAGTAATGGGAAAGGAAAGGATTGAAAACTCAGCATGTTAAGGCAGGTCATTTAAGAAGACCATTGGATACACAGATGCACATCTTTCAAAGTAAAGTGAGGACACTGGCAAGGCAGGTTTGGAACTCAATGACATTCAAGGTTGATGTCAAAATCAAAATCTTTAAATGCATAAAATAACCTAAAATCAAGCTATATACAACTTAACACAGAGATATCTGGTCGTGTGTACTTCTCAGCTAAAATCTGATGTTTTCCAGAGAACCTATGAGAATCGAGATGGTTTTCTTTGATAACCCCACCTAACTGACCTCTTTGTCCGCCAGCTTATCACTTTCCTGCAAAAACATCAATCATTATTCACTGTTCCTAGGCTGACTACAAACATTAATAAACCATTTTCTTCATAACTAAATGTACATGCAAAAGCGTCGAGTACCGAAACAATGAATTCGCTTTCACTGGAAAAATTGCATTAAGGGAATAGTTAACAATTTTTATGATACAATCAACACTGTATTGGTGTAACATGGTTGACATCGGCCTAAGAAAGACCTGGTTATCTGAGACCCCATTGTGAAATGTCACTAGCAGGAAGCCTGATCCAGCACAGGACAGGCTCCAAAACTGTAGTCCACTGGGAAGACCAACTCTAAGAGAAATTGGGATTAAGTCTTCAAAAGGATGAAAGGATATTCCATTTGTCACTGAGTGACTTATTGCTAGCTAAATTCGCCCGTTAACTAATCAATTTCTTTTAAATGATACTGTAGTATGGCAGCAAGGTGAACACACTATGCCTCATTTCTTACTTCCTAAATTTCTAGAAATGCTGAGAGAGTGAAATATGCCACAAACGAATGAGCAGACCGTGGCAATGCAGACAGACATAGGTTAGCAGGACTGGTGAGGATGGCATCAGTGGGGATAAAGTATAAAAAGTGAAGTGAACCCAGTGATATAAAACATCAAGGCATAAAGACAAGAACAGAGAAAGAAATAAAAACAAATTTCATGCAAGCTGTGGTCCATACACAGAAGTCTGGTATCCATAAATAATTATATGCATCCTGTCCAAATATGAAAAAAAAGTGGCTTGGAAGTATCAAAAATCAAGATTTAGGGTATGATAAAATAATCTTTTATCTAAGTTGAAATCATGATAAAATTTTTCAAGTGCCAATGGAGCTTCTCTAAAATAAACAAAAAATTCCTTGGTCACAAATGGATGACCAGCTTTTCGTCTGCCATTTTCTTGCATCTCACACCTGGATCGTTACCCTTAGTTCTGGCAATCTGATAATCCCTTCCTCACCCTACCCCAAGTGCCTTCCTTCTGGCTGCCATTCCCCACAAGATGCTTTGGTCCCAACTCAACTTGTTGACATTTAAAAGCCTTTCCACCTACTTTGTTCTCAGGTTGAGATTTTCTTTCCTCCACACATTATCTAGCGAACTCTTCTTTATTCCCAAAGATCCAACATGGAGGAATGGTGAGATGGGCTCCGGAATTAAGTGGACTGAGATTGAAATCTTGGCTCTATTCCTGGTTAGGTATTTCCCCTGATGCAGGCTGCTTCACCTCTGGAGGCTCCAGTTCCTTACTCATTAAAAGGCAAAAATGAAGTTACCTGATGGTCACTGAAAAACTTGAACACTGTAATAGCAAGTGCCTGGCAAAAGCTCTTCCGGGTCATCCAAATTTCACCTCTATGTCTTCTCATGGCTTCACTCACTTGGGTACCATTAAGCAACCACTCCAAAATTTCTATATTATATATCTATATCTAACACTCGTAAATTTTTAGTTTTTAAAATCATGTCCGTAGCTCCCAATAGTGTATAAATTCTTCAAGAAAAGAAACTGTACTATTGATCTTTGCATTACACCAAACATGGTGATTAGTATGTAGTAGTAGGTGCTTGATTGGCATCGGTGATGGGCACTCAATAAATATTATTGAACGGATGGACATTCAATATAGGCCAAATCACAGACAAATGCATACAGATGATACGTCAACTCCGCTTTAAAGCTGCTCCTCGCCTTGTTATTCTATAGGGTTATGTGCTGCCCAGGACACATATCCGTGAGCAGACTCATTCTGCACACAACACATATACCGCTGCTTCATTATGTTTCTAAGTCCAAATAAACCAAATGTAAAGTGAAATATTATCCTTTATAAAATTTTTTCACCATGAAGGCAGGTGCTGATATCAGATAGTAAGAGTAAAGTAATACAATCATATGAAAAATTCTTTTCACTTACTTTATTTAAAAAAAATTTTTTTAGGCAAGGCAACCCTTGGTTGACTTCACAGATTGCAAGGACCTTGTCAGCTTACGATCCCTTATTTTTTTTTTTTTTACTCCTACAGCACCTGGTCTTCCTAGGTGGTCTCCCATCCAAGTACTAACCAGGCCCAACCCTGCTTAGCTTCTGAGATCAGAAGGGATCAGGGCTTGTTCAGGGTGTCAGGGTGCCATGGCCATAGACACCTTTTTTATAATGGTTAATCTTCCTCAAGGTTCATCCTGCAAAGTCACAGTTGACCTCAAGACCCACTCCGACGGCAGAGTATAAATGACTGCTGAAAAGCATCTGTGTTATCATTAGGCTCAAAGTGGGTCTTGCCTATCAGAACACCTGTTAAGGAAAACAACATCCCTTGCCAGTTTCTTTTCCTTATGTAATCAAGAGTTCATACTAGTGTACTTCATTATCTCAAACCAACATCTCAAAAAAGTGCCACGACCTTGACACTTAGAAATGTTACATGGCATAAGGCTAGAATATGTGTGCATTCCTTATAATTCCTAACTGCATTTTTCTAGTCAGGTACATATAATTGATCTCTAGAGCCTCAATTAAAATTTCTAAATTGTCCCATATTGTTGAACAATGGCAGTAATGATAATTTTTACCTCACTTTTGCAATGAAAAAGATATTGAGATAATACATAAATGTATTAGAAAAGCTTCTTAACGAATATGTACTTGCCTCCGAAAAGATCACCTTTCATTTAACATTAATCTTAAACTAAGGAATATATGCATGGATTTAATGATCATTTTTGGTTATTTGTGTTTGAGTTGCTATAATTGCTACCCTGTAGGAAGGAAGAAAGGAAAGAGAGGAAGGGGGAGGGGAGAGGGAGGCATTTCTATTTGTATGCAAACTGAATGAATAAGTTGACTCTACTGAATTCATAGATTTAAACCAATTTTACTCAAGACTTTTTCTCTCCCTGAAATAAAAGAAAACAAAAGGTACAGGATAAAGCTTACTGTCAAACTTACTGAAGACAGATACTAAGGATACTTCAGTGACATTTTGCAATTTGAAGAGTGTTATAGAGAGCTACTTCCCACGATCTCCTGAGGAAAGTAGTCGAGAGCACAGTGTGCAAAGAGGGTCTTTTAAAGGGATAGGATGATAAAGAATCACTGGTGCTGGCTGTCCCTTACATCAGAAGAGTCTACCCAGGATCTAAGGACCTATGGAAACTTTTTCATCATCTATACCTGGCGGCCCTATGCTCTGGAAAGTACACATTACTGTGGTTTTCTGCCCGTACCTAAAAACAATTTAGAGATAACCAGAACAATAAAAAGTTACATGCCTGATTATGTTGCTTCCAGCTAGGTGCATACATGCCTTCTAAATAAATTGTGTGGGATGTCAGAAAGACTCTCCAATGTTAATTAAATCTTACCTGTAAACTAACTTTGGTCAGTTGGCTTGTTAAAGCATAGACATAGAAGATAATGATGCACATCCTTTGTAGAAAAAGTTACGTTTACAGTATTACAAGCTTGGCACAGAGTCACGGAAGACAATCCAAATTTTGCAGAAATTACAGAGTAAAACAGCATCCATTTGTAGCCCACATTTTAATTTTCACATGTGAAAATACAACCTAGGTTATACATTCTCCTCACATCATTTTTTTTTCTGATTAAGGAATAAGAATCAATTTTATCAGCACTGTTACATCTAAAGCTACGTTTGCTGAGGATTTTAATTCTTTATCCATCGATATTGGCTAATTTCATTTACCTGTCATCTTGGTCACATCTCTGTAAATAAGAGTCCAGAAAAGCAACACACCCTAGTAGCTGCCTTCTTACAAAAACATTCAAAACGCAAACAAATGCTCAGTGTCACTCAGGTAATGAATCATGCTCTTGTGAAACTTCAAACACATAATTGCCTGTCCATAATAATTTTGGAAAGTTAGCCCATTTCTAAAGTTTGTACATATGGCTCATAAAATGTGTCACTTTTTCTATGATTCATATGCTTTATTCCAATTTTAAAGCAAACAGATGTTTATCTTTAAATGGGGTAGAATAATATAATGCTTTAAAAACTCTTGGTCCATTTATTATGGTTAAAAATGGCAAACATCTGTAGTTAGGAAAAATATACTATATTGCCTTGGTCCTGTGGGAAGCCACAAATGAGGGATTGACAAGTTATAGGTATTTAAACAGTCTGGCTATATCACCATTTTATATAAAATAGCAAGAGTAATTGGGATCATATTTACCCTACCCATATGGTGCTTGTGAAATGCAAGGGCACCTTGCTCACTGAGGCAGTATTTTAAGAGTGAATTATTCAAGAAGAAAGAATAAACAATATTGTAGACTTATTAGTGGATTTATTTTTACTTTCTAGATATTAAATTATGTTACTAAGCAATTTGAAAACTCTATTTGTCAAAATGCCAGGGGCGGGAAAAAAACTACTTTGAGGATTCACAATTAACCCAGGAACCCAAGAGCCAAAGTTTTAATATTAATTCCAATTTAAGATCGGGTAGAAATAAGTAAATTACAATTTATCTGTTTTCTAGATGAAAATTAATTCCAACAGAAATAGTAAAGTCACCTGGAAAACACAATGCATTGTATCACATTTTTTGAGTAAATGTTTGCATTTCATCTATTTATTGTGTCCCCATGAGCACGCTTGAGTGACATATGCATTTCCTTAGATTTAGATTTCATGAGGTTCCTCTAAGTATTGGCTGCTTTGAAAGCCAGGAGAAAAAAAATTGAGCAGAAAAGCATGTTAAGTTTTTTCCCCAATGAGAGTTTAATATACTAAAATGCCAACTTTTCCATGTCTTTTCAGGGCTTCTCTTTTTAAAAAAAATATATACTGAATGGGATATTTTAATGTATGGATTATTCATATACAATAAACACACACACATATATACATACATACATGTGTGTGTGTATGCACATATATATAAAATATTGTTTCAGAGATAAAATCAAGCCTTAGTTAAGAAGAGCACTATGACAAACCAAACTTTTCACTCATCCCATTATTTTCCCTTAAGGTACTCATCCATTTGTAGCAAGTGACATCCCAATTTAAGGTCTCCATCAGTCCACCAAGCACTGCTGAAAGCCCACTGATCACCAATCATTCACAGACAACAGCGATGCCAACACCAAGGTGACCTTAAACACATTATTTTCTGTAATGCCCAAACTTTCAATGCCAAAAGTTTCTCAACCCTCTCCAATAGATTTTTCTAACCCTCAAGCCTTCTTCAGTTCACCTGCTCAGTGAAGTTTGTTTATTAGATTATCCATATAATTAATTATGCACTATCCTCTCAGAACCAGGAATAATTAAGTCCTTTTTCTAGCTTTCCCACCTAGTACCTGCTAACTGGCATCCATTACTGGTAATAAAGGGCTCTCTCACTGGGTTTAAGCGCATCAGTTCAACTGAAAGTGATCAAGACATAACCACTGGATGTTTCCAATCATATCATCACTTCCCGAATTTCACAGGAGGAAACTGAGGCCCAGGTAAGCTGAGGTACTGTGTGTAAAGTCACAATGCTTGAGTGTTCTTCATTTATTTAATAATGGTAACAGTATTTTTAAGTATTCTGCATGAATCGTGTTATGGAATCGTCATAGCAATCCTATGCAAAGGTTTATAATTAACTCCATTTTACAGGTCAGGAAACTGAGGCTCCGCCGATGGAACTGACTGAACAACTAGATGGGGAAAAGCTGTATCTTCACCTGTAAGGATGCTGAATGATGTGGGGTGCATGGACAAGATAAAGATAAGATCAGTAGGATTTATGATGCACCTTATTGTTTATGGTTAGAAACCCCATGGTGGGTTTGTTTACTAATGGCTTCTAATGGATTTGACTGCCCCAGCTGGATTATGATGAAGAGATTTTAGGAGTGCCCTGCCCTGCCAGCAACTCTGAAGGGTCCCCAGGGCAAGATCCCTCACACAGATCATGGCATTCAAGTCAGTGACAGAGTCCAGCCCTGTGCACTCAAAGAAAAAGACCCTGGAGAATCCGTGTTGTTGGAATGTCTCTAAGACTCAGATGCCTGCCCTCATTGGCTTCCTCTTGCTGCACCATACTCTGCCTCTAAAAAAAAGCTTCTCATAGGTAGTATATTCTGGAAAGCCCAGGAGTATGTTCAGATATCCAATCTTGGAAAAATAATAGAGGTTTTTAGAGCTTGGCTTCCATCCTGGGGATCACACAGCTCCTACATGGTTATACCTCAGGTAGATGTGGCAATCCAGATCTCATGGCTACCACTTCTGAATGTGAAGGCTACAGCCTTGAATGAGGAAACCCAAGGACGGGAGTAATGGTATGCGTTCTGGAAAGTTCTATACCAGAGTAAGGGCACCACTATCGAACTCAGCCACCCAAAGGAGAAATTTTTCCCACTTCTTGCCATTTTGGTTAAATTTCATACTAAAATTTAGAGGCTGAAAACAATAAGTGTTTACATCTCTTAGCTCACAACTCTGCAGGGGGCAACTGGATTGGGCTCACCTGTCCAGTTCTAGGCTGAGCTCAATAAAGCATCTATAGTCAAATATTTGGTTGACCAGTACCAGTGGTCAAATATGGCCTCAGCTGGGACAGCTCTATCACCTTCCATCAATCTTGCCTATGTTTGTTCTTATGAGGGCTGGGCAGTGTTCCGAGACACAGAGAACAGAAGTGCATGGGGCATCTTTGGGACTAGGCTCGGAATAGGCACTTCATCATCAGTCCTGCATTCCACAGGCCAAAGCTGGGCACGAGGCCTCCCTTTCGGGAGAACGATAGGAGAAATAGACTTCCTCTATTGATGGGAGAAACTGAAAAATCACAGCACATCAAATATGAGCCAAGACAAAGAAAGGAATAAAAACAAGCTTTTAATCAACCTCTGATAGTCACAAAGGCATGGTATATACTAGCAGGAACACTGGAATCTTCATCTCTTTGGAAAATGAGGAAATATCCAAATGAAACTACATCAGATCTGCTATGTGATACTTTCACCTCAGGAGACAGATTACAGAGTCCATTCTCTGGCTGACCCACAATTATGCCCTCTGGCAACGATTATTACAGTCAATTGAATCAACTACAAATTTGCATACCCCAAGTTCAAGACATAAGCAAATGGAAAAGTTCAATATTTGAAAACTTATTATTTTAATCGCCGAATACTATAGAGTGATTTCTTTACAGGATTAAATGAATTAGGTTTGATCAGATGGGGGAGACTTTTGAAGGCAATGATTACTCATACAAAACTGAGCAAATGCCAGCTCTCTCCCTCACAGGGGACACTCATATGGCCAACCTGACTTGTGGTGAGCAAGTCCAAGGAATCAGGTGTATAAATTAAATTGTTTAGTGATGATTTCTTAAAATATGCCATCTACCACATAATGAAAACTAAGCAATAGCGAAATTCTAATTTGAAAAAAGACTGTTCCCCAGTCCCCAATATACTGCTTTAGAGGATGTTGTGATGGAGAATTAAGTTCAAAATGCCAGACAGACAATACATATTTATCTCTTCCCCCACAAGAGATTATTTAAAGTGAATATATTTTAAAAAGGAATATAAACTGAAACTAACAGAGAGAAACGTGAAAGAGGATGGTTCTGTAGTTAAGAGAGGACAAGGGTTGGGAAGATGAAGAGATGATGAGGGGTGAGAGTCCAAAGCAGGGATGTTGTGGATTTTACGGTGCTTTCCAAACTTTTCATTTCATAACTCACATGAAAAATAACATTATGCCTCACTGCATAAACAGAGAAAACGCGAGATTAGAGGCCACTAACCTTGGCCTCTAACTATCCTCATATCAACCGGGAAGGGATTGATTTCTCAGTATTCCTGTGACTCGGTGGTTCTCAGACCAACACACATTGTCTCCCAAACACATTTATCAAAGTCTAGAAACATTTTTGGCCATCACAATTGCAAGGGAGCAGCAATGGGGGATCTATTGGCATTGAATGATGAGAGGCCAGGAATGCTGTTAAACACCTTACGAGTCACAGGGTGGCCCCAAAAATAAAGAATGATGTGGCCCAATATGCCAATAACCCCAGCACTAGTGAACCCTCGTGCCCTCCCATTTTGTGGCCCATCATGGATTGCAGGGGAACTTGGGGTACCATCTGAGGGATGTTGCATAAGAGGGAGGAATTGATTTGACTGGAAAAAAAATGACCAAAAGGCTGGGACACAAAAATGCGAGAAACAAAACTGGGGGTCACAAGACCTAAACAGAAAATAGAAGGAATGTTAAACATTTGATCAGCAGACATTTCGTCCACTCCAAAATGTCCAGGGAGACATCTGTTCCATGCTGAAAGGTCCTTGATATTGGTCCTGTCCCAAAACACCCACAGAGAAATTTGGGCCATGTTGAAGGCTCCTTGAAATGTGAAAAGACGAACAGCAGCCATAATCAACTTATCATCTAGGTTCTTCATGGTCACAGTCAAATACAGCCATGAACCTCATGACAATACCAAAAGAATCAAATTGGTATCACTGAAACCATATCCAGATAGAACAGATATCAGAGCAATAATTGGGTCACTCTATACTCGACAGAAATTGCTAATCAACTTGAGAGTAATCCTGCTGAACTTCAAAGCGAAGAATAAGAATCAACATGTAATGGAAGATTCCTCAAGAAGTACTGAAAAAAATTTTTTCATTCCATTTGAATGAGTTTCAATGTTTGTATTCTATAATGAATCGTGGACCAAATGTCTCCGTAAATGTTTTGGGACAGGAACAAATACCAAGAACCTTTTGGTGTGGACCAAATGTGTTTGTGAATGTTTTGGCCAGAACCAAATGAATTGCAAGGTAAGCATGTATATATGAAATAATTCACCCTACTCATTCCCTCACACAGACGTGCCCACAGACAGTATTTTCCAGGGTAAGAAATTAGGAGATGATTCTCCACTAAAGATATAGAATAAACCACCTAAGAAGATATGAATCAGAAAGTGAGAGTAATCAATGTCCCAAATAAAGATCTCCATACTAGTGAAACCGAGGGTCCTTATGATTTTGACTAAATGTAGTTTTAAATCATAGCTATAGAAATCATCTCTCCCTCTCTCTCTTTTATGCATACACACACACACACACACACACACACACACACACACACACACACACACAAATATACCTCTCATAGACCTAGACTTTCTCTCAGATGATCAGCAACCCCGGAAGCAGCAGAGAACATTAGCCCAGATCCAACTAATGGTCACGTGGCTACCTCACTGTCAGACTATAGATAACATCTTGACCTAAGTCACGTTTCAGCCCTTAAGCACAGAGGTGGAATGACATCCTGGCTACTTTCCCATGAGACTAGACAGAGGGACACCAGCAAAGACCTCAGAACTGTCCTTAACACCTGAAGAAATTATTTATTAACCTACCTCTCCCTCTGACCAATTTCAAGGATAACCTGGAATCTTAACTCACTGGTGTCTTGCCATTTTGCCCTATAGAATCTGTAAGCTACAAGTCATCTGAGAGTCAAGTTTTTTAGACCAAAGATTGGCCAATTGGATATTAAACTCTTTTTCTCCTATACTGCAAACTCCTCCTGCTGGTGCATTCTTTTAAGCCGGTGGATGGGATCAGGTGGACTTAAGTAAAAACGTTGGGTTCTGGTCACATGAGCATTTAGATGTGGACTCTGTGCCTCAGCCAGTCAAAATATCTATTCATTTCACAAGCTCCCTTAGGAGCTACTTCTTGTCTGTGAAGAGCAGTTGAATCTAGCATTAGAAGACTTTAAGGAGTATATCAATCTCCTAGAACTCCTGTTAAAACGTAGATTCTGGTTCAGTAGGTCTCAGGTGAGGCCTGATGGGCTGTATCTCTCAGGGGCCCCCTGGGATACTGATGCTCCTCCTGTGTGGGGTCTTCTTTGAGTAACAAGGTTTGCAAGAGGTTGGCAAGCTCCTGGTGGGCCAAAGCCAGCTGAAGCCTGTTTTTGTAAATAAAGTTTTATTAGAATAGAGGCACATTCATTTGTTTATTATCAATGTCTGTTTTCTGCTTTTATGCCTTAAACAGAATTCAGTAGTTGTGACAGAGACCTTGACCGGGCCAGCAAATGCAGTCAATCTAAGTGCTACAATTCCAGTGCGATAATGCCAAACTTTCAATATTAAGGACTATTTTCCATGAAGTGTTTTTAGCTTTGCGAGCCACATGGCCTATTAGCATCCCCTTCGAAGGTAAACTGCATCTGAGTAAACTTGAGTTAATCAGCTTAGACAGGTTTCAATTCTCAAGAATTAGAAAATGTAGAGTGTATGTCTTCAGTCGTCACTCTATTATGTTTTTTTAAAAAATGTGTATTACATGAGTTAAATGTAAAAAAGTTACAAAATATTTTATAGCAAATAATATTTTTCCATAATTGAATAAGGGAAACAGATTGGATTCATTTAAAATACTTTCCTCTTCTGGCATATTTTTATTTGTGTTTTGGGTGAGGATGGCATCATAGAAATAACAGTAAACTCGATGGAAATTATATTAAAGAGCTTACAGCTTTGACAAAGCATCAAACAAAATTGTTTTCTGTCCTCACGGAGTTTTATTGAATCTGTAGAACTTTTCTTGTCATTCAAATATGAAAAGACCATAAAACAACAGCTTGTGTTACATAGAAGTCTACCGTGAACAAATTCCACCCCCATTATTTTAATTAGAAAATTTATTAGCAACAGAAATCGCTTACTCAATGTACTGACAAATGAAGAGGTAATTAATTTGTATGCATCGACATATCTGTTTATGAAAATAGTCTCATGTCAGTAAAAAGAGAAGTAAAATAATCTGGGGACTTAACATTTGTGAACATAAAACACTCAATTTACAGACAAGCCAAAATAACAAGAAAATTAGGGAAATTTCACTGTAACATTTATATTCAAACTGCTTTTTAGTTAACTGGCAGTTTCTGTTTCATAATGCATTAAAATGGCAGTTTCTTTTCATAATGCACCAAAATTTATGTTTAGAAATCCCAACTGTTATCCTTGAGAACAATTAATAAACACAAGCAAAATGTGTCACGTTGTCAAGCCCAGGCAGTGCCTTTCGATGTTAGAAAGCCCACCTATAAGGGCAGAAGCTACAGTCTGAACCAAGAATTAGGTGAAGAACAAATTATCACATGCTAATTTACTGGTACTAGGCATCCTTCAGCGATTTCATTAATTTTAATCATAATCTGACAATTAGGAAAGGGCATCTCTTGAAGCACTTGTTGGGAAATATGTTATGACTGAATTCATTTCCTTGGGAAAAAAGGTTATACCACTTGAACTACACATAATCAGGCTCAAAAAGGAAGTGAGTACAAGTGTGTTGCCGATCAGGCACACACCGAATACGCAGTTCTCTGTTCTGCGTTGGAGAAATGAAAATACAGTTTCATAAAACAGTACTTGGAGAGAGACAGACAGAGCGGGCTTTGCTTTTAAGGCATGGCAAGCAGGTTCTTCTTCCTCCTATTTGATAGTTAAACTCATCTGTGGTCATTTTTGCATACCCATCAGTTATTTCCATCCTCTCAAGAGATGAGGACGTGGAACCCACAGCAGGATTCCAGCCAAGGAATCCATCCCTCCTCTTCCTTAGAGCGGCTGATATCCTGCAGAGGCGCAACCTTGCTCTTCAAAGAACTGAATTCAGATGTATACAAAAAGGCTTTACACAAGCCCTGACACTGTGGGACTCCAGCTGCCCACGTGGCTGGAGGGTGGTGGCCTGGCTTGCATTAAGTCTCCCCAAACCTCAGACTCCCAAAGCGCAGTCAGGTGGGATCTCTCCCTGGACATGTTCCCCAAAAGCAACCCCTCTGTGGGCCATTAAGATTACATGGGATGAGGAAGAGTCAGCAAGGCACACGTTGGGTGTGGATGAAAAGTGATCAAAGAGGTGAGCCCAGCACAGATCGTCCTCTTCCCAAGGCTGGTTCCCCAGTGTCACAGCCCGTCTGTCCCCTGCTGTGTATGGGGCTCTGGCCTGCTTCTTTCCACCACACAGCTTTTCGTTGTACCCATCCCAGTGCTCACGAGCCACAGAAGGCTGAGTCTGTGCTCCTGCTGGTTTCCCATTCAGGGCACAGTGCCATGAGAAGCCCCGAGCCTTGTCATCTCACAGCTCGCTCTGCACACTGGGCGCCCTCCCCATCCTGTTACATTGCATTGTCACTGCCTGAGTCTGTTGGCCTGATCACAGTCATCTGATATAGTTGGCCAAAGTAATGACTATATTTGCATCTAGGGCCCAAAACGACTTCCATCTCCTTTGAATCACCCCACTCAAAATGGGGCATCCAATTTCCACATGGTATTCTACCTCTCCCAGCGTGTCCCAAACGTGCTACCGTTGACTAGCGCTCTGGAGGAGAAATGCTGACAGTGACCTAGTCCACAGAGAAGATTCCCCAGCACAAGTAAATATTACACAGCAACCCACTTGACACACGCATATACGAAATATATATACCATATTTTATCATATTATAGATGCCATTGATTGAGAGTCCCACCTTGATATCAGAAAAGATGTCAATATAGAAAAAATGTGTCACTTAATATTCAAAATATGAAAACGAACAAAAGTTTCATGAAACAATACTACATATGAGCCACTTTGGTATTTTCCATCGCAATCATTCATTCATTAAAAATTCTGCTTGAGACCAGCGAAGTTGATTACTTTCCCCACAGTATGGTTTAAAGCTATAAATTGAAAACACAGAAGGTCACTTATAGGCAGGCATAAGCTTCCCGTCACTCTTCAGATCAACTCCAATCTGAAACCACTGCCCATGAGGTATTGAATGACCCGACTTCCACACTTTCTAAACTTGCCACACCACCTTCTTGCTTGCCCACAACACTCCTGCCAGTCTGCTCTTCCTGAAGTCCCCTGGGCATGCCAAGTACTCGCCCACCTCATGCTGTCCTTTCTCTTTCAAAACACCCTTGCAGAGTCATGCCTATAATATGCTCTTCCTTCATGCATCAGCTCTGAGGTCAAGCCCATTCCTCTGATACCCTGCAGACACCTTCCATCACATCGCCTCATTTTGGTTTTGAGAGAGAATTCAGGGTTCTCTGTGTCTTCTAAGTCAAGGTCAGTTAGAGCTTTGTCCAAAGATGTTTGGAGAGCAAACAGCCTTAAAGCTACAGAGAGTGCAGCCCGGGGTCACAGGTACATCTGCTGACCAGGAGAGGGACCTTATCTCTGTCACACTCTAAGATAATAAGACTGGAAAAGTCTCCCTCCCTCCCCAGAGAAGATCTACTTACATTCACTCCAGGCTGATAAAGAGACTCTCTCTCAGAGAGGAAGATGGGAAGGTTTGCTAGCATTTTCCTTATAACATCAGAAGATTCCTCAGTGCCATGCTTCCCAGTTAAGACATGAAACCACTGTGTGCCTAGCATCTATCCAGGACCCCTCCATATCACCCTGGGCACCTTAGGGGCCAAGGGAAACACTGCAAACATGCTATGCCTTGAGGAATAACTGTCTTAATCCATTTGGGCTCATTCTTCCTTGCAGAATGAATTGATATGGATGTGGACAGTCAGCCTAGAAGCTGCACTGCTGTGTCGGGGCTGGGCCATGCTTGTACACAGCGCTAACCACCTCTGGACCGACTTATGTGACTCCCTGCTTATCATCACACTCTCTACCTAAATGGTAAGCCTCAAGAGGACAGAGACTGGGCAACAATAAAATCATCATCAATATAAAATATATCTGTCTAGCTACTCACTTCAAAATTTACAAGTTATACAATACACTGCTATATGCAGATATGCACTTAGTCATCTTATAAGTGAGCCAAATGGTTTTGTTTTACAAAGATGGGTTCTCCAGAACATATGTTGCTGGACACATTTATTAGCTCAAAAAAAGTCTCCATACATTTAAAGCATTAAACAGGAAATTTAATTAACGGGAGTTCTTGTGGATAAACACGGCTTAGCCATGGTTATGGAATATTTTCTATCATTTAAAAATATTTATTCTGTTGCCTTAGAAAGTATACAGAGAGAGGTGAATGCTGTTTGATAATTGAGTGCTTTGCATGCCCTCAGTGGTATGGCATGAATATTAAACATGATTACATCGTACAGAAAGAGGACTCTATCGGTACTTAGTCTAGAAATTAAAATTTTTAATAAACTCCTAACAAGGATTCCTCTTAACCTTTTATCTTTCCGGGCCCCATTAAGATGGCTACATTTCTCTCTTCTTTATCTTCTGACTAGTCGAGGTTCTGCAGCACCTCTATAAAAAGACTTCTAAATAAAAAGAGCAGCATGACCACAGCTAAATCATACGATTTAGAAAACACACTGCTGGCTATCACCTTCTCCTAGAGAACACTGGTGGAATGACTCCCAGACTGCTCTGTACATGATGCTGCCTACCCAGACTCCTGGTTTAATTTGAAAAAGCAAAACGTTTGTTCCTCTATGGATCTATCGCCATTTATTTATGCCTTTCTAAGGAAAATATCATAATAAAGTGTGAAGAAGTGTTTCTCAAGGCGAGAGCAGGGATTCGGTCCTGTGTTTTACTACAAGCATCTGCTAGGGGTGCGTTGCATTCTGGGAGGACGCAGACTCACAGGGAATTCGCGCTGCCTGGCGTAGGGGACTGTGCTAGAAGGGCAATGTCAGCCTGAGGAGCCAGGAACCTTGAGTCCCAGTTCTCAATGGCCCCTAACTTGATCCTTGGCCTTAAAGAAGTCCTCTGTCCCCTTTTTGCCTCATTTCCCTCATTTGTCAAATGAGAACAGTACCTGGCTGTGTGAATGAACTGATCGATCAATCATTTGAAATGACTCAAAGAGAAGTGCTTCAGACTGGCAAGCCATTTATAGGATGTAAACTGCTATCTCCTGAATACTCCATATGTGCGACTCTATTAAGCTTAAAAAAAAAAAAACGGGTTTCACAGCAAATTATACTAAGTGCTTTATAAATTCCAGAGGCAAATGCTGATAAAGGTTCTATAAACAGTGTTTACAACGACAGCCATGCACAGAACTGCAAAAAACATTACGTGGCAGCCATTCAGAAATAGGATTATTACTGAAATAATCCTTAGTTCCTAAACCATGTAGGAAAAGAAATCCACCATGGACAGACTCCTGGAACTTCCGATTATCCATTGACATGCGAACGAAAAACAACAGCCAGGACCAGTGCCAAGCGATTTTCTCAATTCTGGTACAAATAAGCAGCATGGAGATAAGGAAAGCACTGAAAACAGCAGCAAACAAGCCATTGGGTTTTACTTATCTCTGAAGTCTAGAGAATAAAAGGATTTTGATGGGTCCGATCTCATGTCTTCATGCCACATCTCTGAGAAACGTTTCAGAAGCTGAAGGTTTGCCAAAAGACTGCTATGCCCAAGCCTGTCCTCTTTTCACTGCAGGGATGGCTCCCACCAGCATTACTTCGCCAGGACACGCAGGCAAGAACAGTTCCTGGACTGCAACTGGGGCATCTCAAGACTGGAGAGAAATCCACTTCCCATCAGGACTGTGAAGCGCCATAGGCACTGGTTCTCAAACTTGGCTGCACACGAGAGTGCCCTGGCGAGCATTTAAACATCCTGAGGTCCAGGCCCCATTCCACACTAATTACATCACAAGACCTAGGCCTAGGTCTAGGCATCAGAATATTTGAAACTCTCAAGACTATGGCAATGCGCAGCTGCGTGTGAGAAACACTACTACGAGGTGTTTGGGAAAATATTATCTGAGTAAAAGACAGAATGGGCCATCTCTTTTTCACTGTTGTCTCATTAACCTACACGAAGCATCAGCAAACTGCCCGTAAAAGGCAAGATAGTAAATACTTTTGGCTTTACCAGCCATACAGTGTCTGATGCAACTACTAAAATCTACCTTTGCAGCACAAAGCAGCCAGGAATAACGCTAAATAAAGGGGCACAGGGCCAGACGTGGCTCTGCAGCCCTGCTTTGAGGACCCCTGACCTAGAATCTATTAATATTTACTTGTATCACTGGGTTAATAACTTCTATACGTAATAAAACACACAAATGGAAAATTTTAATGTGTGCAACAAATGTCTCCTTAACTATGTGTTTTATTTTTTATAGCACAGAATGTGCTCCAGTGGACCCTGCCTGTTAATATTTTTTATGGAGATGACTTTGTTTTAACATGCTTAATTTATTTGGAAAACCTTGGTTTTATACTATATGGTACAGCAATCTGAAGGTCTGGCATGGAGTTCATTGTAAAATTTGGATCAGTGGCTCTCAGATGGAAAAAAATTTGACAGGGCTAAGTTGACCCAAATACTGACTGGCTGAATTTTCCAACTCATGAATGTCATTTTTCAACCCATGCCCACCATCCAGGCAATCATTTTGGTTGAAATTCTGACAGTAAATGTCCACTTTCACCGGCAATAATTGGTTGTCCGACAAACTAATCAGAATGTGATAATATTCATATTCTTAAATCATCATGACCTCAGAACACACTGGAACCCTAAATTTGGAAGCTTTTGAACCAGATTAGAAAATCTCATTTCCCAGGACTTAAGTATACAGCAATGAGTGTTGCCAAGTAATGCTTATCTTTTTTAACAACAATAGATTTATTTCAGAATCTACAACAATGGAAACAATGACAAACATCAAAATGGTCCAGAATTTTAAAACTGGTTTCTCTTGAAAACAGTTCATGGCTGATGCATTATTAACAATTGTATCTTGAAACACAGACAAAATGTATTTATGTTGCAAAAAGGCTTTCTAGAGTGTATACTATTAATACTTTCTTGTCATATCCGAAAAGAATTTTTGTCATATAAAAAGGATCACTGCTGATTTTGATAGGACTTTTAGAAGTATTTTGCCATGAGATAAAGAGCAAGCCTCTGCATAAATAAAAAGATGTTTATGGCCATGTCCCATCTCATTGTAAAGTACAAGTCAGTAAAGAATCTGCTGTTTAAAGGTCCGTTGTAATTAAATTAGGCACAGTACTGACATCCTAGAAGATGTCAAAGACAACATAGTGCAAAATACTGAAAACCTAAAAAGGGAGGGGGGCGAGAGTACAGTTGACAACCCCTCCACACTGTAAAACTTTCATATTACCCTCTGGATCAAACGTGGAACATGATCAAACATGATCAAACATGGAATGTGATGGAAGATGATCAAACATGGAACGCAAACACATGGCAGACCAAAATGAGCATTCCGACATTGATCCATGTATAGTATGGGACAAAAGGTTGCTTTGTGCTGTTTGTTTTAAGATAAAAAGCAAATATTAAGTCCATCCTGGATCAACATGCCACATGTCCAGCCTTGGAGGCCTCTGCCCCAAAAGGCAGAGTTCTAGGGCCTTGTAAGGATGGTCAGTCAACACCTTCATTTCTGTGCCAGTGACAGAAATTACAAATCAGTGAGAACGCTTCTCAGCCTCTAGGAATCTAAGGCACCCACTGCCAATTAGTCAGGCAGGGCAGTGAAGCGAAATCCACTTCTCATTCCGTTCTGCACTAACTAGGCAATATTTTATGCCTTGGGGAAATTTACATCAATACTTGGAGAGCTAACGGAACAGAGTCATTGCATTGTCATCCAAAACAACTCAGACATATCAAGAAAAGACAGTCAAAAGAGACCCCCAAAATTACAATTTTCAAGTTGTCTGTCATTTCAGCTAAACATTCTTTATACTTCCCCCTATGTTCTTATTACAACAAAACAGAACAAAAGAAGTGTTTCTTATTAGTGACAAGACAGTAGATAAGTTTTTGGTACTGTAGGTGAGCAAAATTTACCAACCCAAGATAGGTCTCTTTGGCATAAGGATTACTTACCTTAGGCTGATTATTTTCAGTAAACAAAGGACTCAGGAAGAACCTTTGGCCTTCCTCCTAACTACCTAAAAGAATTTAGACAGATGACCTGCTCCAGGAGAGGGAGCTATCACCAGAGATAACCATAGTTCAAGAGGAACCAGGTGTGATAGACTTTTGATCCAAGTCCGCTCTGCGACCCATCCTTTCTCTAAGTCCCAGCAAACCTATTTATCAAACATTAACTCTTCCCATTTTCCTGTGAATCACCTTATTTCCTCGCTTCAAGTACCAGACCTCTACCTCCTTCGCCTTACTCTACAATGATACATACACCTCATTTCGTCAGTCTTTGAAATCCCTTGTGTTTGTGTAGATTCCCCGTAGGTATCTATTATTTTTTCCTGTGGATCCGTCTGATGTAATTTTAATTATTCAAACAGCCGAAAGAATCAAAGCAGGAAAAAGAGAAATTTCTTCCACCCCCACAACATTTACTTAAATATATACAGTCATCAAAGACCTGAAAATTCAAATGACCTCTATATTCAGATCTTCAAATGTCAATAGGAGGTTCATTAAATCGGAACAAACATTCATCAGTGAATATAAATTTCAACGATTTTGGTAACACTAAAAACGCTACACTGTACATGCCATTTTCAAGGATGATTCCCATAGCTATAAAAGATCTTTACTTTCGAACTGGACAGTATGGTCAGTGCATTCTAACACTGGTAGGACTGGCTTCAATTAAACTTTGTCATGTAAAAGAGAATGACACAGAACCCTGGAAGATTTTTATGGTACTCTTCGTAATGCTGAAAGCAAGCTCATCACACATAGGATTTATCTAGATAACCTTGTGAAGGAATATATTTCAGAAGGGAATCTAAAATAACAAGAATGACAATGTGAAAAGCATCAGTAAAATTCATTTTGTTTCATAAAAATAATAATCAAGGGTTCAGGTGAGTTTAATAAAAGCTATTAAAACTATATCATCGTCAAACACACAATGGTTGAGAGTACTTTTAATTTTATCTTTCTTTCCAGAATCTAGATCACACAATGACCACCTAATATGTTGTTCTTAAAGAGATCTGGAAATGAACACAAATTGTAACAATTCACCCAGTTTACTAAACCTAACAAGCCATTTGAGGTATGTGCTTACCTCCAGCCCCACTTTTGTCTACTGTCAGCCCCTTGCTAAGGAGAGGGGTTTCTCACCCTCACATAATTGTTATTTTGGGCCAGATAATTCTTGGTTATGGGTCTTGTGCATTATAGGATGGTTAGCAATCTCCCTGGGCTCTATCCATTAGATGCCAGTTGCATCTCCCCCTCCTCCTGACTTCGTGACAACCAAACATGTCTCTAGACATTGCCAAATGTGCCACAAGGGACACAAGTCTCCAGGTTGAGCACCATGCAATAGGCATAAATCTTAGGCCAAATCTTGTATTAGTATCAAGCTCACATCACAACATTATTGGTGCCTGGTTTTCATTTTAGTCTGTCAATCATGAATTCCGCCTTTTGCCTTGCTCTAGCCGCTGATAAGGATGCCATTAAAGTATCTTCCCTTCGATTTACCCTTGAGAATCTGCGTATTTTCAATGCATGCCTGGCCCATCTTATTCTCAGACACCTAAATACCCCCTCTAAAAATCCCCAGCTGGTTTTCCAAGGCCTTTGCTATGTTCTCTCCCACAAATCCACCAAATTCAATAAATGAGATGCTATTGACACAATTCAGAACATGTTACCAAAAAATGGACCCTTGGCATAATGGATATTTTAAGCTGAAAAAAATTTGACAAATGGCAGGTACAGGAAGGACTCTCTAATCTTCTTTTTATCCCCTGAGGCAGGTCATAAGACCCTCAGGTGAGAGATGGCCTCCCCACACCTGAGGAAAGGAGCATCCTTATGGTCAAAGACAGAGGGATGCTTAAGGGAATCTGACAAAAAGAGGCCTTCCTAAGTTTCTCCTGGTTTGCCAACCTCAACTCACACCCCTTCTCCCATGACAATTTCTACGACTTTTCACTCCTCATCAAACCTAGCAGAAAAACACTCAGGATTAACTGTTTCTTTGGGTCTTCATCTCCTCATGGAGGCTCTTGTATCACATAAGAACTTATATAAATTTGTATGCTACTCTCTTACTAACCCGTCTTTTGTCACTACAATTTACAGGGCCCCAGCCAGAGTACATGGGAAGATAGAAGGAAAAAGAATTTTTCCTCCCCTACAATATTACACAATCACAGGAATACTGTCATTTTCTTAATATTGGGAGACGTACGAGCACAAGTGGTCAATGAATAATTATTACTACATTCCTCTCCAGACAATAAAATGGAAGATTAATACCAAAACCTTCCCTTACCTCCCTAAATCCCTTTGTTTGCAATATTAAATTAAAACGAGTTTTCCAGATTTCTGTTTGAAAAGAAAATGAAATTCATTTCAATAGTCTTTAGCCAAATTTTTGGCAAGCAAACTCAAAACTTAATCACACAAGACATTAAATAGTATATTAGTCACTCGACACAAGTTAAATTTATAACTGTCCAACGGAGAAAGCCATAATCAGAGAAACTACAAAATATCTAAAGTATAAGCCGTAACACCGTTTAATAAATATGACATGCAAAATGCCAGCTATAGAAATCGCTGATCCGTGGCATTTGCTCGAATGCCTGCACATTAAAGATAAAGCTTTTTTTTTTTCTTTAAGAATGCATTAATTGTGGTGTAATTGTGTTTCTCTTAGGCAACCCAGCAGCTGTGGTTCCAAACATGAGGCTTTGAGAAATACATTTAAATGAATATTTATAAACTTTTCTCTAGCAATTATATTTAGCAACTGTAGCAGATGCCTGTGCTTTTGTAGTGTTAGCTGTGTCATTAATTAGAGTCCCTCTTTAATCATGCTGTCCCCAGTCACTTGTCTCTTAAGTGGACTACCACCACACTCAGGAGAGAAATCCAGGTCTAACAAGTCTATTACTAAGTTTTTTAAAAAGTCTCAAAAACATACGTAAACCATAAGCACTCAACGTTCATAACCTCAGATCTTCCCAAAGCAACTACAGACTCATTTGAAATTGAGATTTTTATGTTCTGAGCATCTCAGTGGGATATTATCTCGAATACCACTAGATAATTTCGATGCATCTTTTACAGCCCAGTTACTCAGTGTAGGGTTCACAGACCACCAGACAATAGCACAGAATCCTCAGCCTTGCTCCTAAAACTGATTTAGAAGCTCTGGGAGAAGTCTGGAAATGCATATGTTTGACGAGATCTCCAGGTGATATGTAGGTGCCTTAAACTTTGCAAACCAAAGCTATAAGACACCTAAGCTATAAGACGATTTCGGTTCACTCTCTCTAGGAAACCTGTTTGATCACTCAAAGCTAGCTAACATGCCCACCCCTTTGCATTTCCAAGGGACTCCGAGTTCTCTGATATCACTGCCCTTATTATCTGCAGTGGGATTGATCAGTGATTTTCTCCATCTTCACTCTAAACTACATAAAGATCATGTCTTAGATTTATACCTTTCTCCATGCTTAATTGAGAGAAGGTAATCAGTAATTGATTGATTGAATAAACACTGTCAGCTTTCTGATACTGAGAGTTAGGTTGCAATGACTTGGGTTTTACTCTGAATACCAAAATTATTTGCTGAATTTGAACCATAAAGCAGGTTTAACATCATTTACACATACAATATTTATAGCCCCCTTTCATTCCTCGGTCCCAATTTCCACTTTGTAGTTTAATATATTTACATTATGTACATTACATTCATTACACTATAATACACACATTCCATTAGATTTTGGAGAAGCTCCATTTAACTCCTAAAGATTGAAGAGCTTTGAAACACTGGAGTATGAGGAGTTCATATAGACTGGGGAAGAAAAAAATTCAAAATTAAAAATATTGCAAGGCTCAGGTCAGGAACTAGATTTGCAAACTAAAAATGAAACCATCCAATACTCAGGAAATTAAAAAGAGTTGGTTATAAATATGAAAGAAATGGGGGAAAGAACTCACAAAGCCTTACCCTTTCAAAGGTCTGGGGTTTTTAACTTCCTGGACATCTTATATTACAAAGAGAAAAAGAACTTGAAAACTTTAATTCTGAGCACTATCAAAATTCCTTTTTTCTCAATTCAAAGTTCTGGTAGATATATTGTCTCCGCTCTATTGTCTGTATGACTCAGAGCAAATGTGAACATCTTGAAAGCTGATCTTTCCACCAGCCTTGGGATCCCATTTCCTTGAGAACCGTCCATCATCAATTAACCCCTCTCCTACCATGCCCTTAAGCCTTTCTCCTCCACTAAAAAAAAAAAGAGTTTATTCATCTGTGTATTTCAGAGTTCTGCAAACATTTTCTATGAAGGGCCAAATAATAAACGTCTTCAGCTTTTGTATGTCATACAGTGCATACCCCAATTCTTTAAACTTTGCTGTAGACAATAGGTTAAAAAAATGGCATGGTTGCTTTACAATAAAACTTTATTTATAAAAAAAAAAGCAGATAGCTAGATTTGGCCTGCAGGACATAGTTTGCCAGTCCCTGGGATCATGTGCAAGGCTCTGTCTCATGGCAACTGTCACTTAATCTATAAACTCTCCCTTATGTTACTTTCCCTGACCCTGGATCCTGACTTACCACTTCTAAAACTGTACTCTCAAAAGTCATCAATGGCCACCAACCTGCCTGATCATACTACCTGTTTCAGTCTTCATTCTCTCAAGGTTGAAATTTAACCTGTCTTCCTACAAAGCAAAACTCTACTATTCTTCTGATTTTTAAATACTACTTCTAATTCTCCTAATTGGTCACTCTTTTCCCACCTCGCCCATGAAGTATGAGCATTTTTCAGACTTAGTTTCTCCATCTGCTTTTGGGATATGTTCTGGGTGATCTCATTCATCATTTACCTATCACTCATGCCAGTCTTCACAAAGATCCAGTTCTAAAACTCTGGACTTCAGCTTTCTGTTCTCCCATTGCATCATGGGTACATACTGAATTATCACTAAAATATCCCTGAATTATGGTCTGATATTCCATTCTCTCATGTGCACAAGGATAGTGTTACTTTACAGAGGAAGCCAACCATAAAAAAATATTTGGTCTCTTAAAAGATGAAATTTATAATTGCAAGGGGTCATTGATTTGGATGAAAAAAAGTAAGAATTGGAGGATGCTGTCTTCCAAAAAAAGGGAAAGAATGCTGAATGCAAGGAGATCCAGCTTCCAGTAATGACTACTTTAATTATTTGTTTCAGTCTTACAGATAAAAACACCAAGAAAAGTCTAAACAAAAAAAATAAAAATTATACGAATAAAATTACAGAAACTGAATTTAAGAACTCAATAAACAGGTTTAACAGATCTGCTAGAGCTGAAGAGAGAATTCGTGAACTGAATGATAAAATCAGAAAACATTATTTAGAATACAGTACAGAGAGATAGCATGTCGTTCAAAACAAAAGAGAGGGTAAAAAGATAGAGAATCCACTTAGAAGGCCTGACCTACATTTTCGAATGAGTACTGAACAGAGGCAATATCTGAAGAGATAATAGCTGAGAAGATTTTACCGTGATAAAAGACGACAGTCCACAATTTCAAGGAGTCCCCCAAAAATCATCAAAGAGGATAAAATCAATTAGAAACTTAAAATACATATATAATCTAAAGTAACATCAGTAAAATAGAGATTGTCTACAAAGGAATTACATTTACAGTTAAAGCAGACTTCTAAACAACAATGAAAATTAGGAGCCAGTAGAATAATACACTTAATGAGTAGAGAAAAAATAAATGGCAACCTAGAACAATAAACCAAAATACCTTTCAAGGATAAAAGCAAAACATGTACATTTCCAAGTAAGTGAAAACAGGATACCATCAACAGAATTACTCTGAATGAAATTCTAAAGCATGTACACGAACTGAGTTTAAAAAAAAAAAAGAGGGAATGAGACAGAGGACATACCAGAAGAAATTTCTAAGATGCAAGAAGTAAAGAAGAGTAAGAATAGTAAAATTTGGGGTAACTAAACGAACAGATTGTATCAAGCAAAATTCATCTTATCCCGTGGGATAAATTAAGATACACAATAATACTAACAATAGAATATATGTTTCTAAGTGAGGAAATGAGCAGACAGAATTTAAATATTCTGTTTACTCCATGGTTTGAAAATGAAAGTATTAACTTGACATGTCCATAGCTAATAAATCATACTTTATTTTCTATATAAACCACTAAAAAAATTAAAATCTGCCAAATCAGCTACAATTTTAACATCACACCCATACCCAGTGATGATGGCAGTGGATGAACAGATATATATGGGAGTATAAAGAATCCTACTCAGGTCGGCACAGAACCTGACCCCTCTCAAAAAAATAAATAATGCAACAAAAAATAGAAAAGGAACATGGAATCACTGAGACAAGTACAAAGCACAGAATAAGATGGTAGATTTAAAACTATGAATATCAATATCCATAATTACATTACATGTAAATGAGATACTCAAGTTAAAACATAAAATAATATTCAACATTTTATAATTTCAACATTATGCTGCTTGTAAGAGACATAAAATTCAAGACTATAGAACAAAAGTTAAAGGGTCAATAAAATATAAAGAAATCTGGAGAGGAACATCTACCTACCAGCAGAAATAGAGCAGAAATTTTAACCTACTCATGGAACTTCTCCCTTGTTGGGTAGATAAAGACTTTGGGTATGCTACTGCTCAAGTTGAAAATGGGTACCCATTATAACCAGCTTCTCAAATTAAGGCAATTTAGCTGCATTGACTTGGGGATTATACAGCTTTATAAGCAGTCACTCCACACGAATGCTATTTTATGCTGAATATATATATATATAGCTCAAGAAAATCTACTGACTTCATTTAATGACAATATTCATTGGAGGGAAGGTAGGAAATTATATAGATGATAGTTACTGTGTTTTATTTTAACATTCTCAATTCATGTTTTCTGGGGGATTGGGTAGGACTAAGACCAGTAAGGAGTTATGGGCACAGATAGTGTTTCTGATCCAATCAACAACTGTTACACTAAGGGGATAGATAGGCAAGACTGTGTCAACAGAGCAGAGCAAATCAAGAAGGCCAGAATACAACAGAAGGATGTCAAACCGAAGTCTGCTCTAACGAATCCTATAAAAAAGACAGCATGTTTTTGTACACTGAATTACAGTACGGTAATTTCCTTTCACAATAAACATGCTCAGAAAACAGATAATCTTATCTGCATGCCCCATTCTTCAGTTCATTCGCCAAATATTTAATTTGGACCTCTGACTCAGAGCTCGGTATACAGTGGACAGCCAAGAAGATGGTTTGTACCATCATGGTGTACACAGCTTAGTAAATGATCAAATTCGTTTATTTTTACAAAATCATTTCTCATTTCAAAAACGAATTTAATTCCTAATGAGTAGAGCAAATAAAGCTTCAAAAGTTTTCACATTTGGTGCAAGTCTTCCAAGAGGCAAAAAAACATTAGGCCTCAAGGATTTCTAGGTCTTCGTTTTTTATGACTGTCCATCGGTGGTTTAAATGTTAACCTCTAAGCAGTGAGAGTGACTTTAATTGTATCTCTAAGTTTGCAGATTTCAGAGGGAGCACAACAAGGACATATAGTGTCTCAAACAGAACCTGGCTCTGAGCATGAAAGGCCCCCTAGAGCAGGGATGGCAAACTACGGCCCATGGGCAAAATCTCACAGGCACCTTCCTTTATAAATTAAGTTTTATTGGAAATAGCCATGCTCATTCATTCATGTATAGTCTGCGGCATACACCATGCCAGAACGGCAGAGTTGAGTAGTTGCAACATGGATCGTATGGCCCACAAAGCCAAACATCCTTATTACATCTTCCTTTCCAGAAAGAGTTTGCTCTAGAGGGAATCCAGGGAGGGGCTTTCGAGGCCATCTGGAAAATGGTCGCAGCCTCCACGCACAGACAGATGTGAAACAGAACTAGAGGTGAGAGGCCTTTTCAGCAGCTGGTGCCCACCAGTCTGTCTCCCTGGAGTGGGCTAGGCTGTTATTTAGTGAAGATTTTTATTGATAGAAAATGCTTATCTGCACCTAATTAAACCATCCCTACCTTGCTTCTTTATTAAATGTCAACACAGTTGCTAGGCCGCCTCCACTGCTCTGCGGAGCTGGGATCAGGCACAGCTCTGAAGGGTACACTTTCTTCCCAGCTGTTTCCAGGAGTTTGTCTGCTGCCATCAAGTGAAAGCTTGGTCTCTTTGTCATTCATTCCCCTACGGTGTCTGCTGTGGCACTCCCGGCTGGTTCATCAGGAAGTCCCAAAGTACTACTGTCAAGGCAGTTGCTCGATCAAGAAATAACTGTTCGACTCAAATGCACAAGTTCCAAACACAGCAAAAAGGCCATGTGTGAAACTCAAAATCCACCTCTCCAGGACCCAGCTGTGCACACAGAAATGAAAAGATAGATTCATGAATTCTTGGTGTTCAGAGCAATAGAATCCAAATAGCTTTGAAAATTAGCTAGCAAGCATAAAAATTTTTCGGTTATAATGACCCTGAAATGACAAAGCTTCCAATAACTGCAGACTGCAGAATCTTTTGGATACAGAATGGCTTCTGTGCGGGCTCAGCAATGACCTTGGTGAGACTGTATTTATTTAACTTTCATGGAGTTAAAAGTGGATCTGTAAAGAATACAAGGGGGATGTTAATGAGATGCAGAGGACCTTAGAATGTAAGTACCAAAGGAGAGTCTTTGTCTTTCTATAGGTGTGAACAAAGGAAGCAGAAGCAGGCCAGAAAATGCTAAGACCTGAAAAGCTGTGGTGAATTCTGCCAAGCCACATTTGTCATCGAAAATCGAATGGTCATCCAGACACCGTGATCATCCCCCACTTTCGTTACTATGGCATCGGCCACATACACAGCCTTACATTGTACCTGCTTTGAAAATTCAGAGCTCTAACCCCTCTTCTTTATCTGAGTTCTCATCCAATCCTATGCCAAGCTCTGGGCTCTGCCGACCTCATAATAAAGTGCTGTCACATTTACTCTAGCTTGTTCTCAATGGCCTCTCATCAAGACACGCTTGCCTTTCACAAAATTATTACACTGGCTTTAATTTATTTTATTTTTTAAACTCCTAATGACTTAGAGTATTATACTAAGACAATGATATTAAAACAATCAGGGAAGTTTCATAGAAATAAGCAAACTCTGCAGACCAACACATCTTTACATATGGATACGCATACATATGCAGACTACTTCCGGTACCTTGAAAGACCCCTCACGCCCCTTCTCAGTCAATAGGTAAACCCTATTTTGATGAAGAACACTATTGACTAGTTCTGACTGTTTCTGAACTTCACATTAATACAATGATAGCTGCTGGATGTCTTTTGCTCAACATTGGTCTCTGAAATTCATCCAAATTGTTGCTTGTAGTGATGCAACAATTTCTTTTCATTTTGATATTTTCATCCAGTAGATGACTATACGACAATGTCCTTATCTGTTTGACTGTTGATGGATGGACATTTGAGTTGTTGCAGTTCAGGGCTATGAATTATATAACTCCACATCACAAATAATGCCAATGGTTTCTGACTGATATGTAATAAAATTAGTCTCTTTGTTCTAACGTCCAAGAGTTTCTGATACTGTATCTGATTCAGGTGTCCAGGCTTGATGGCCCAGCTCTACCATCCATGTCTGTGATCATTCAGCTAAATTCGACCTCACCACTGCTCATACACATCCCACTTACTCTCTACTGGCGGCCTCGGTTCTGGCAATGGTTTGGGTCTGGGATGTCCCCTCTCTAACTACATTCATTTATGACTGTGAACAACGTCCACAAACTTCTAAGCTCATATGACAACAGCAGCTCCACCAGGAAATCTTGAGAAAACACCATATTTTTCATCTAGAAGTTCATTCCATTTGAAGATTCTGCCACTATTTCCCTTGGCATGGTAGTGCTAGCCACTGGAACTTTATAATAATTACCTAGAGAATTGAATGATACATAGGATCAGCTGCTAGTCTCAATCATGCTTCTGGTACTACTTGTGCTATGTCCGAAGAACATTGCTCTTTTGGGTCACCAGAATTTCATTTCTCCAGTAAACACTCAGATTAATAGTTTAATAGCACAAGACAGTGGGAGAATTTGGCAAATCGAGAAGAAGTAAATTAGTTGGATGATATTCAGTTTTGGGTTAATTTTAATAAAACAGGGCTTTAAATGACATTTTTTAATTTAAAAGGCATTTGATTTTGCTGGGCACAATACAAGAAAGAAAATAATTAAGAGGAAAGGAAGCTGGTTACATTTAGCCTGCATTCTCACAATAAATATCCATGCCTTGCTTCTCTCCCCTAGTGATTGATCAGTACAAGGCCCTGTGCGGGGACAAGTGTGGGGTGTAGGGACCAGAGACCAGAAACTGAGCCCTCAGAGACCTCACAGTCTATTGAATAAAATAAAGAAATAAAAAAGAAAGACTAATCATTGAAAATACTGGTTTCAGCAAACCTTGGAGGATAAAGAAAGTATATCAGGAAAGCTTTTGGAGACAAACAAGAAACACTCAGTATTTTTCATTGTGGAAAGAATTTCTGTAAAACTAGCCTGTGCCAATGTAGAATCCATAATTTAGAACCAGTTATTAGTTCATTTCCATTGGGTCAGGCTTTAGGGAGATTTTTTTGAAGCACAGAGTAAGTTTGTAAAATTAACAACCAAAATTGCCTGTAAAAGTATAAAGTGGACGTCCAGCTGAGGTGGCTGTTAGGGACTTAGGTTCGTACTAGTCACCCTTGGAATGTCAGAAACTCCCCTAAGAGCTAGTCATCACAGCTTTGTATGGTAACCCTATACAGGAATTTGCATACTTTATGCTAAAAAGAATCATGGAGAGATTTCTATCATTAAATCATTTCAGTATTTGGCTGCTCAGGACAGGTCAGGACATTTATGAAGATTCCTACATAGGACTTTAGCCTGTCATCAGCATTACGCTCTGGGGACAAATTTAGAATTCCCTCTAACTCTTTCTTGGTCAAAATGTCTCTGGGGCCACTTGCCTGTCACCTGAGAATGCACTTCACTTCTCTATCGATTCGGAGAGATCCTTGATTGTCATATAAATATTCTTTCCAGAGGCTTTGCCAACTTGCAGGAAGAGTTCACCTAGCTCCCTGCCTATAGGCACTGGCTACTTGTGAGGCAGGACCCCAGGGATGATGCAAACCCTCACCTTGCTCTAGCTCCACCACGTGCCCTGCCCCTCACTAACGGAGCTGAATTTCAGCAAGTTAAATATGCAGGTGATGCTACCCTGTGCATAAAATCGAGGAAAAATCTTTATAAAATCTGTTTTCTTACTGAGGAATTACACTGCAGTTAGGATGTGCAAAGAATGTTTTAGTAATCATCTCTACCCATACTTTCGGAGTGGGCAGTAACAAATTGATATAATGGCACAGTAAGATCTAATCAGCAATGTTCATATTTTATTGATAGTCACCTAATTAATAACGTTCTCTATGAAATATTGTTCTACAATAGATTGTATCATGACTTCATCATGAATAATTCATTTCGTATGACACACATCAAGTCAGAATCCAAAATCGGACACCAGACATCTATATTTTATATATGATTGTAAAATAAAAATTTCCCAGGGTGCCTTCCGCCTCAAATGAATGAGCGATGCCCTAAAACAGCTTCACTGGGCAGAGCCAGGCAACGGAGCTGCCAGTCTCTACTGATAATGAACGGTGACTGCAAATCTACCCTCCATATTCCCATCAACTTATTTTCTGATTTATACCATCTTAGAAACAAAAAGATTGGGTTTGTATTATAAAAGGCTTAAAAAGCGGTGATCCTCATCCATGGGTTATTTTATTTCCTAAGGGACATTAGGTAATGTCAGGTGACGTTTTTTGGTTATCACAACTTGGGACGGGTGAGGCTGCTGGCATCTAGTGGTGAGATGTCAGAGATGCTGCTAAATATCCTACAATGAACAGGACAGACAGCCCCCAGAGCACAGCTAGAAGGTCTCAAACATCAATCGTGCAAAGGCGGAGAGAGCCTATTTTAACCTTCTGCTGGCACTCCAGTTGTGCAAGGCTTTTGTGTAATGGGCCACAAATCCCTTCTCAGTTTTCCATGATCAAAATGAGCAATTTAGGACCTACTACCCCAGAGATGGTATTTGCTGTTGACAGCCTGATAAACTGGCATTATCGTTTTTATTTTCCGCACGTATCAATAAGTCAGTCACATGCTACACTCTGAGGAAGGCTCCCAGCTGTAGGTGTATGAGTTTCTCACTAACAGACAAGGTACCAATGATCGGGTTCCATGTTGACTTCCTGCGTAGAAGCTTCTACAAAGAATACTTTGAGGAATACTCATCTTGGACACACCGGTCTTATGTTGAAAAAAAAAATACCCTGTCTGCATTTAATTCACCTTTCACACTGCTAGTACAAGTGAAATTTGATTTTGACCTAAGCCTCTTCCTTTGTAAAATCTATTTTTCTCTATAGCAACCACTGCATTTTGGCTACTGAAAGATCTATTTTTAGGAAGCTTTCTCTCCATGTAGCTCCCTAACATATCAGCCTAACTTATCAATTTACAAATTCCTCTATTTTTCTTATCCCTTTTTTAAACTATTATTTTTCTTATTTGGGTTACTTATATTAATCCAACTAATAAAGAGGGAGAAAATAGCAAGTAAAGGCCTAAATAAAATTTCTCTAGATTGTGATTTAATACACTGATGGGATACTGGTTAAAATGAGAGAAATGGGTATATATACATCTCAATATATTTACAGGCATCAAACATACTATACGCTTATAATTTATCATTTGTGCTATATACTAAATTTACCATTATAAGTTCATTTATCTTGAAATTAAGATGGTTAATGTAAAAACAAAACTATGATGTTTATTTCAAATTAAATCTCGATTAATGTCACTGTTATTATAACTGATTAATCTTACCTTCCTTCATCTGCTTATCTGGCCTGTCTAAAAGCAAATGTTCATTTTCTTTCTTTACGGTGCATGGGAAAATATCTTGATTTCATTTTTAATGTAAATTATTCAGATTTGCTCTCCTTTAAAGCTCTTGCTTAAAATACAATTTTACTGTTAATATTGAGTTACGAGATTGAAATTCTGTAGAGAGAAAGTCTACTTTTTGGAAGTACCTATCACTTGGGACCAGTGAGTTGATTCCAACAAATGTTTTTTGGTGGGAAAAGTGTCTCTGCCCTCCTTATGTTCCCACGAGGGCGCTACAGACCCTCCCCTTCCATAACATCCACAAAGTCGATTACATTGGGGATGCTGGAACCCTTTAACCAAAATACATGTACTCTGCCAGTGTCAGTGTGCATTCCATTCAATGAGATGCACTAGTACCTGATAATTGGCCCTTGCACATGAGTGCCCAATATGTATATAAAATAATAATATTAAATTACAATTTTTGGTGCAAAAGTTGAGTCTGTGTAGTGTGTAGCTTTGGTGGTATTTCATGGTTTCAAAGGCTTTGCTGAAAAATAAGGATAACTGACTATAAGTTAAGAAATGATTAAAAATATAAGAATTGTGGACTTTCTAAATACTTGTTAAATAAAATCTTTAGCAGGATTTTATGAGTAAGCGCATTAAGTAATAGCAACATTCTTTAGATATGGATCATATGATCCAAATCTAAAGAACAGATTTTCATGCAAGAGCTGTCATGATAAACTCAAAAAAGTGTTTAGTAGCTGGGTACAGGCCTCTTCATCTGGGCATCCTTTGAACAAACAGAGGACTAGCCTTTCTTACAAATGTCACTTAGCTTTTCTTTACCCCTAATAGGGTGCTAAGGAAAGTGATTTTTCATGAGATTGTCTGAGTATTGGAGATAGTGCATCTTACATGCTTAAATCATTCCTGACGCATGGTAAAGCAGTCAATACATGATCATAATAAATTAGCTAATGGCTAATAATTCTCTAATAAGTCATCTGAATTGAGGAAAAAGAAAAAGAAAAAAAACTGTTGTTGAAGAGAATTCACACAATAAACAGTGGTGTAAAAATGTTCAGTTTGCATCCAAAATATGGAGGCAGGGCAATCGGGGCTCAAGAAATGAATGCAGAAGGGGTAACCAGTCTACGGCAGGATGACACCCACGCAGCAGGCACCTGCTGCTTTATTACGGTCTCTTCTGTAAACGCAGGGAGCTTATTCATAAGGCAAGAAATACTTGACGACACGTGGGGGGAATGCCCAGAGACACAAACTACCTACAGCAAATACAGAAAGACGTCGCCTACTTTATATTGTCGCAATGAAGCTTAACTGGCTTATCATATCCTTAAGGACTGACTACTTTAAATTTCACTCCAAAGCCAAAATGCTCATAAAGAGCTCCCATTATTACTCATCGGATGCAGTGTCTGACACTTACCAAGGATATTTCGCAAGTTAGCAGAATTTGACCTTCAATATTCATTGAGCATCTACTATATGGCCAGCAACACTGCAGCCAAAGGAGCAAGTGTCCTTGAGAAGAACAATGCATGAAACGAACAAATGAGTAAGCACGATACTATTGGGGAGCACTGGTGAGAGGTGCTAGAGGAGGTGGTCTTCAGGCTGAGGCTTGCACGATACGCCACACTGGGAAAGGAGGAGAAAAACAATCTGGACAGAAGAGAACCTGTGGGAGACAGCAGGATGTCTGTATCTGGCTTCTGG